>MJUU01071872.1:132516-168920 GCA_002080025.1 Modiolus philippinarum
TTTGTCTTATACGTGTTTTTCTTGTGTAGTTCCCTTGCAAATTGTTGCATGTAGTTATAATTTTCAGCCATTGTAGGTGTTTCCTGTTATCCATTTTTTAACCTGTATCACAATTCAAGGGCATATTTTTTCTATAAGCAGACATACAATTTTTTTCAAACCTTGTATATTTATTGGTATCATATTGAACTTCAATTTCAAAGCATAACAAAAATATACCACGGTCTTTTGAAAAAGTTATTGTATGAAGCTTTCAAGAAAGGGGTAAACTCAATTTAAGTACTTTGGGATCCAGAAATAAAAAATAAACATTTTATTTGAAAAATTTAATAAATGTGTTTTGTTAAAATGATTTTGACACATTAAAAAGAATTGGGATCAAATACCTTATTTTTTAACAGATTCGGAAAATATTATTTCAGTATAGAATTATCTCCCTTTGATAACACTTCTTGAATTTTTGGCAAATACATTTGTATGTCATCTTATTGTAAAAAAAAAAAACTTGATAATTATTGTTTATTTTAATTTAAATTATTGTATTAAAGACATACAAAATCATTTAGACAACATTCTCGTTGAATAATTGAATTTTTGCTTAGATGCGCAAAAAGATGCTTCGTTTTAGACACCCCAACTACCTTAATAGACACATCAACAACACTAAAACTCCTCAGGAGTACTAGTATTGGATGGTTGGACAGAAATATTAGACAATGGGGGAACAATCGACTCAACTTATATAGACTTCCTGGAAGCATTTCTTTTAAATATCACATAGTAGACTTAATCTATTGTATCAGTAAATCAAAATATTTCTTTAGAACCCGACAAAAAACATGACTTCTAGGAGTTTAACTATTCTTTAGAATCCGACAAAAACATGACTTCTAGCAGTTCAACTGTTCTTTAGAATCCGACAAAAACATGACTTCTAGCAGTTCAACTGTTCTTTAGAATCCGACAAAAACACGACTTCTAGCAGTTCAACTATTCTTTAGAATCCGACAAAAAACATGACTTCTAGCAGTTCAAGTGTTCTTTAGAATCCGACAAAAACATGACTCCTAGCAGTTCAACTGTTCTAGCCGTCAAAATTCAACTGTAGTAAGAAACCATTAAATGAAGTTCGGTATTAAGTTACTTATTACCACTGGGTCGATGCCTCTGCTGCTGGACTGTAAGTCTACGAGGGTATTCACCAGTCCAGTAGTCAGTACTTCGGTGCTGACCCAAAACTCGATTTTACTTTGAACTTTGCAAAATGTTTGTAAATTTTGTTGAAAACCAAGGAGTATCCCCTATCCTTATCTGATTTCCTTTTTATTTACATTGTATTCTATCAGCTTTTAACATCATAGAGTTATGCCCTGCAGTCATTTTTCATCCAATTTTCATATTCATTTTCAGTGTTAAAAGCAGAATTAGATACACTTTCTTTTTTTAAGTTCTTTATAGTTATAACCTTATTCATTACAAAGTAATAGTTTTAAATCTTTGACGATATATTTTACAGAAAATGATAGTAAATTTCGAACGTCATATTTTTAATTGCTTTTAACCTGTGACAATTTTGTAACAGAAGTTCAAAAAATGTGCAAAAGAAATTGACAATAAGCTGTGCATAAATGTGCATTTAACAATGAAAAAAATATGAAAACCGGATTATAAATGACTGCATGACAATTTCTAGAAAAACTCCCATTTTTACATGAAATGCACAGGGAATTTTGATGTTGAGGACTCACTTTTGGCCTCGTTCTGTAGTTTAACATTAGGTCATAGTTGAAATTATATTTCGATTCTCTGCTCACCAAACCTTTCCGGAGTGATGGATCTAAAGTTGTTCATTTCGTTCCGATTCAATAAAGAGTCATGGCAGCCAGCGCTGAACATAGTCTAGTATTGGAGCTACAAGAAAGTCATCATTTTTATCATCTGCTCATGAACTGTTAAAGTAAATTTGACCAAACTGTATTTGAATGATGTATAAAACAATCCAACGAAATGACTAAATCATTTGCTTATATTCTTTTTGTCATGTTAGCCATACAGGCTCACGCACCGAGACTCTAAAGTTTCACGCACTGAACCTCTAGTTTCACGCACTGACACTTTAGTTTGTATATGTTTAAGATGTTTGCATTCCTATAATCTGTGTCGTCATTTTGGGTTTCTCATAGTTTAATGTTGCTGATGACAGGTTCCTTCTTGTAATACGTATACAGCACAAAATTTACCTTTTGGTTTGCAACTTGGGTATTTGGCAACACTGACTGCTCATTGTTAACAATGAAAGGATATTGAGTAAATGTATATGAAACAAAGCCTCTACAAATAAATGGTAGAACCAATAAATGGAATAACTCTTTTATTGTTGTTGTTCATTCTGAAATCAACACGAAACATTCAATAATTAGCTTTGGTCATACTTCATAGTAAGTTCAAGACACCCCTAGCACGTCATTGCTAAAGCTCGAGCAACATAATATCAACGTATCGTCAATAAACATAAATTAACTGACAACGTATTCTTACAAGTGCTGTCATCCATTGTCCGACAGAAAACTACAAGATATACACAAATACAGGGCGCTCATAGAGTCAATTGCAAGAAAACATAGCATAATACAATAGTGACATGTGGGAACTACATACAGAATGTCCAGAATAACTCTTGGAAATTACAAAAAAAAAAATAAAATGCCAAAATACAAGTTTCACTTACATAAACAATGAAAGGATATGGAGTAAATGCACATGAGACAAAGTCTCTAAAAATACACGGTAAAACAATAAAAGGAACAACGCTTTTAATATTTGTTCTTCATCTTGAAGTCACCATGAGGCATTCAACAAGAAGGACCTAACAGTGGTTTGAGGCGTACGTTTTGTTGGCGTTTTCATGTTGTTTGATACCGATTTATCTTATATTTCCCTTAGTAGCTTTATTACACCAGCTGATCTTACTTCTAAATTAGGGATTTTTTTTGGTGTTTTCCATCAGTTTTCAACTATTGTTTTGCAAAAACAAACTTAATTTGCGGTGATAGTAGTTCCGTTTAATATGCACGTCCGCAAGCTACATTAACTGTTTTTATGCAACTTCGGCATATTTTTGGTATTTTGAACCATTGGGCCGATGCCACTGCTGGTGGACTAGAGGTCCCCGAGGGTATTCACCAGCCCAATAGTCAGACATATCTGACATGAACATTTTACCTTGCGTGTTATAGAAATTTACTGTTTATATCAAAATTCTAACCACTTAAAAATACCGAGGCTTCATTCCGTGTATGGCACTCAGTAGATGTCCTTGGTACCGGTACTGGATTTGGCTTCCGATTTCGATATTTTCGGAAATGAGTACTTCTCTCTGGACTAATATTGGATGATGGATTTCAATATTGTTTGATTTTAATCCTGTTGATGAGAGGTTACTCCTTGAAACATGTGTACAGCATAACGACATTAACTGTTTTTATGCAACTTCGGTATTTTTGTATTTAAAACAAAATGTACACTCTTCAATACTAACACTTTAAACATCGATGATCATGCACATGTCTACTTGACAATTGTTGACTTTCTTAGTGGTTACTGGCAAATCACTGACTGTAAACAGTTGCTCTTGCTTTCAGAGCTAGAAACAATTGCCCTTAACAATGTTTAATAAACGGGAATAATAAGTACTTAAGATACGGGAAATTGAGAGTAAACTGTAAGATGACATACTTGTTAACTCACGAACAAATTCTTAGAAAGTTCAAAAAGTACTAGTATAATAGATATTTCATATCATTTCTTGTTACTTGTAGACAAAATGGACGCAATTAGTAAGCAGTGGTGTACTTATTGAATTAAATAATTGATGTCAGTCTTGGTTTTTATGAGACCGAGTTCACCTTATGCATACTTTTAAGTTTTTGAATGTTATTTTTGTAATTTTTTTTTAGTAAATGTATTGTCTTTTCGGTCTTCCGTATTCTCATTTTTACAATATCTCTGGACTTTGATTTTTTTTTGTTATCGACTATACTTTGTTAGTTAGGTATTGTTTCTGTCGTTCAGGTATATTATTCCAAACACATATCCTTCGTGTTCACTAGATTGCATTTCTTGAATTGTTATATTCTATTAACAAAAAATGAACAAAAATTCGCAAAAAAACCTTTATACGTTATTTATTATTTACCATGAAACTGAGAAATTAATAATTTGTGTACTGTACATAAACCGTATGCACAACATACATATATGTTTTTCTATCTGCCATCACCATGACAGGGTTAACACAATATAAGCATCTCATCGTTATCCACAGTCCTTTTCTCAAAACAAGTTCTTTAAAGGCATTAATAAAAACTGATAATTTCCTGATTTATGAGTATTTTGCATTTTATAATTGAATTGTCCTGTATAAAGCTTTTAAACAGAAAAAAAATAATTCATTAAAATTCTTAAGCATTATGTATATAACTAATGAATAGATTTTTGATCTTTTAAAATTTCCATTAATACTTATTGAAACGGAGAAAACTTTTGTATGTATATCACCAGTTTTTCACTTGAATAAATATGAATGGTTATAGTTAAAAGATATGTTTTAGCAAAAGGAATATAAGAATTGAAGAAAGAGAAATAAATTCCCCCGTTCCTAAGACAATAGAGGGTGTAATCTAAATATTTACAACGCGGTTTATAAATACAGGATGTGATTACATATGTGCGCAATTTGTGGAACTAATTCTAAAACAAAGAAGTAAGTATATTTTCTTACATCTTGTACCTTAAGGGGACGACCGTTTGATTTTCGGGGGGGGGGGGGGGGCTTGGACGATTGTGTAATAAATAGTTTAATCTCGGTTTTAGTGAAAATAAATATGTTAATCCCACTTGTCATGAAAATAAATAAATTTACTTATAATTTGAAGAACATTTTTTTTGGTCCAAATGAATAATTCAATACGACATTTGGTGAAAATAAATAATTTGTTCGAGATTTTTATGAAAATGAATAATTTTTCTGGGCAAAATCGCCGAAGCCTCCCTCAGAAAATCAAATGGTCGTCCCCTAACGGTTTTATGCTAATACAATTGAATAGTATTTTCAACATTTATACAGTAATTGAAATACAGATGTTGAGACTTTGCGGTCATCATACCAACAGACTATCATAAGCAACAATAGATAGATGTCTATTTTATAACCATCCTCAGATGGGATATACCGTTATTCGACATTTAGCAAGCAAAGAATTCCACTAAAATCGATGCTAGGAGCTGTCTTCAACTTGCTATGAGGTATGAACAAAGCTCATTGTTGAAGGCCTCATGGTGACTTGATCAAGATGAAGAACAATAATAGAAGTGTACCTATGCTTGGTTTTACCATGTATTTGTAGAGACTTTGTATCATGAGCATATATTCCATATCCTGTCATTGTTTATTGTCTTTGCATTTATAACAAGAGAGGAATCACCGTTAATATCTGGACACAACAAATGATGGAACAAAACACTATACTTATTTTCGTGCAAGTAAAATACTTTAAAAATAAAATTAGACAAAAAATAATGATCAAATTAGAGGCTCTTCGCAGCCTTCTAATGCAACTCTGTAAAACAGGGCCCAACTATTTTTCCCACTTGCAGTCATCTCGGATAAGGAACAGATCCCCGACACATTCTTTTTTAAGCTGCTATCTGTGTAATATTGTGTTTGATTTGGACAGCATGACTCAATATGATAAACTATTTTTGGTGTTAGCCATAAGTACAGCTTTGTTGAACACCAAATTTAGAAGCGAGCTGTCATGCTTACCCATTTATGGACATGTTAGATGTAGTGGAATTGAAAGAAAGAAGTTATGATAAACTAGTTATTCTCCTTTTTTTTTTTTTGGAAAAAAGAACGAAAAGAAACAAGAAGCTTCAACCTTTGTTATTATAATGATATTCATTTGAAGGAATTGATCAGTCCACACTTAAAAAAAATACCTACATTTATCATAAAGTTGAACTGCTAAAACTAAAAAAAAAAAACACTTCGGCTGCATGTCTGCACTTTTGCTGTATCAACAATACTGGTCGTTTGTAAAAAATTTAGACAATAATCGCGTTTATTCTGACCTTCAGTTTTTTGTTTTTGTTTTTGTTTGTTTGTTTGTTTTTTTTTTATCTTTTTTGTTTTTTGCTTTTTGTTCTTGTTTTTTTGTTTTTTTTTTTGTTTTGTTTTTTTGTTTTTTGTTTTTTGTTTTTTTGTTTTTTATTTTTTTGTTTTGTTTTGTTTTTTGTTTTTTGTAAGTAGCATAGTATGGATATTTAAAGACTTTTACTCTTATGTTTTGAATGTGAATTGTTATTTTCAAAACAAAATGAAATTACAGTCTGCCAGGGGTTTGATAATAGCTTCATTTGTTATCAGCGAGTTTGGTCAGCCATTTCGACATCCATTGTTATTTGTTGTCGCTGCAGCTATTCTTTTTGATGTTTTAACTTCAAATATCCCGATCAAAAACCTACCAACATGTAAATATTTCATGAAGTTACCGACTCATTTCCTTTGTTTTTGTCTTTTCTGAGTTATATATACTGTACCCTCAGAAAGGTCACACACTAGTATACTTTTCAGAAATTCTATCTAGGTTTGTTTACTATTAAACAATGTTCCGAAGACTGCATTTTATTTGTTTTGAATTGAACTTCTAGTTTCAAATTTAGAGCTTATTACTCAACAATAGACTCAACAAATTAGACTATAAAAATAGGGCACTTTTTCCGACTACCGGATACAGGTCGTTATAGGTCTCTGTACTGTTATAGAATTTATCCAACAATCCACTATGAAAAATTATGACATTTCTGGTTAAATGCTGTCAGTTCTTCTTGAATGTTCTCATTACCTTGCTTACGTGCAAGAGAATAACCGCATGTGTTATGGTTTTGGTGGTTCTTTTTTAGTTTTATTTTGTAGTCATTATTTTAAGTGTCGATGGAATATTCGATAACAAACGAGTTGGTACTTGATGCATTTCGTATTTTTTAAATATTTATTATAATAATAGTGAAATTTTCAACATAAACAATGTGTTTATAACTGTATTCAGATATGTTTTTACAAACATCAAGATGTATCCTTTTAATTCGAACAAAGTATAATTCTCATTTCTTAAAAAACTGCAATTTTTACTTACCCTTCAGAATCTGTATACCATGCTTCGAGCAGAGGATGTTAAGGAAGAATTTCTCCTTTGTTGTATTTGTACCAAGGAATTTGACGAAGAACTACATGTACCAAGAGTTCTGCCGTGTTTACACACATTTTGCCAGTCGTGTCTAAGGAAAATACTGAAAGGAGAGTTATTGACATGTCCAATGTGTAAAACTGAATACCTTTTACCAAGCGAAGGAGTGTATGTTTTTCCAAAGGATGCAACACGACGGAACTTGATTGAATTTTTACGCGTAAAAAAACGGTCATCTGATATTACGTGTAAAGATTGCCCAGACGACAATGTTGCGTCCGAGTTCTGTAAGGACTGTTACATATTTATGTGTTTAGAATGCACTAGAGCTCACAGGCGTAGTCTGGCATCAAGAAAGCACGCGGTCTTGTCTGTAGAACAGTTACAGAGTCAAGGCCCGGACATTTTTAAAAGAAAGCTGAAATGTAGCAAGCCAGGTCATGAAGGACAACACCTAAGCTTTTATTGTGCCAAGAAAGGTTGTGAAAAAATGATTTGCACAGCATGTACTGTTTGTGACCATGATAAATCTAAGGGTCACATAATACAAAATGTAGATGAAATACACTCTGAGAAGAAACATGAACTCAATAAAATCTTTCGAATGTTGGAGGAGGATGTAAGAGTTGCCAAGGAAGTGTTCAAACAGACAGAGCAAGAAATTATAAATCTAGATATAAAAGAATTTGAAGTCGAAAAGGAACTCGATGACGCAGTAAAAAAATGTCACGACGTCATTGAGAAAAGAAGAGAAGAGTTACGCGAAAAGGTAGCAATATATGTTGACGCTAAAAAAGTGACGTTAAGATCTAAAGCTGAACAATTAGAAGCCTTCATTGAGGGAGTAACAGGTGCTCGGGAGTTTTCAGAAAATATAATCAGCCACACAGATGCAACTGAATTTGTCCCTTTGCACACGACACTTTACAGAAGGCTGAAAGTTCTAACGAAACAACAGATTAAGAAAACGATGCAAATAGAAACTCCATTATTTGAGCCTTCCAGAATGGAGAGCGACTTTCAAAGATTTGTGAAGTCTATGGGCAATGTCACAATGGCACTGCATAATAGACAACTGACAATTACTCGAGGAAATTCTGAAATCAGTGTGGCATCGGCCCGAAATATACAAGGTAAGACTCATTGTTTTAAGGACAGAACATTTGTTTTTTACTGTACATCGAGTACTATATCTCTTACCTTACCTACTGTAATAACAATTTCCCCTGTTTGAAATGAACATGTATCTTTTTTTACTGCAATGGATTGAATATGGCACCGATAGGCATTTTCTACTAGTATAAGGTTACTAATTTGCCAATAAGACTTTGAAGTATTATCACAAACGAAAATTATCGTGATGAACTTTTCTAGCAAACCATTCTTATTCTACCACTTATTTAATACCAAATATGCCGATCGAGAGTTTTGTATCAAGTTCAAACTATTTAGTAAAGAAGAAACAAAGTGTCAGACAAATCAGATTTATCGTGCAAATATATATAATCTTAAACGATCATAGCTGGACACCGCAATGAATGCAGAGTAATTTAGGTGATCGAAATATAGAAACTCTACTTGTTTTGGCGTTTGCTGATTAACTATAGGTCTTACAAACATTATATATTATTTTACAGGTGAAGGAGATGTTCGACATGGTGACATTATTTGTAAGTACTTTTTTCGAACATTATTACATGCAATTATTCTTTGACAACAAAAATGCATTATACGTGAAAGTATATTTTTAGTATTTATAGCAGGGAAAGTTTCTCAACTGCACTTTTAAACATGCTATACGCTATATATATTGCAGCTTCATATTTGTTTTTCCAAGTAAAAAGTAGAAGAACAAGCAGTAGAAGTAGCAAGAAACAAGATTGAAAACCGACCATTTGTAAAATATATAAGCGATGCAAACCGTGAAGCATTATCACACCCGCTATGCATTAGAGCCGTACAAATGGTTCACATTAACAACTCAAAGCAAAAAAACACGCCAAAAGATACATGATACCTCAAAATTGATACATTCCTCCTTTGAATTGTTATGTTGATTTCAATTCGTTCAAACCATTCTTCTGTTTCAGGTCCAAATATTTCGTACGATTTGAACACTGTGCATCAGTACAGGGCTGTCAGTGAAGACGGAAAAGTCTTAAAAAATCAAGCGACAGCACAAAGAAGTATTAGTCCAAACGACAGACGCTTGAAGAATTATCGTGGTGCTATAAGTTCTCGGTCATTTAAGAGTCCTGGAAAATATTATTTTGAAGTTATTATAGACTACCATATTAACAAGCCTCTTGATAACGTTAATTTTGTTTTTGAGATAGGATTTAGTCGTAAGAATGATGTAGATATTGGACATTATGTGTATGATCAAAGTACTGCTTGGTCATTTTGTGCACAACAATGTGAAGAACATAAACAACTGTGTCAATGGTGTCGGCATAATGGTCGAAATTTAGCACATGCGCCGTTGTCACCAGCAACGGCTGGTACGATAACACAGGTTACCTATGGTTTCCTTCTGGATACAGACCAAAAGAAATTAACAGTTTATGACTGTACATTCAAACGAAAGTTTTATACTTTTCATAGCATCGACATATCACGTCCAGTGTGGCCAGTATTCGGTTGTCACTGGCCAAGTAAAGTGAGGATTGAAATGACCTTAAAGTCGGGTGCGGAAATAGTAGCAATACCAAATTTTATGCGCACTTCGTCAACAATGGCTTAATAATAGCTTTTCCAGCATAACATGCTATTTTACGATTTAAAAAACACGATTATTATATAGATAGCGGTGATTTATCGAGTTTTCTCAGAGAAATAAATGTCATATTGTCACCGGTGAAAATAAAGGATTTCTAGTCACCGGATGACGTTTCAATGAAGCGACGTCACAATATCTCTTCAATGTCGTCGTCAAGTAAACAACTGGCGTATTGAAATGGTAAAAATAATCCGCATCTAAAATCTAGGTTTTTGAGTAGAAAATCTATATAATAAAAAGCATAACTAATCGACCATCATGAATATCAATAAAAATGTCACGAGTGCCGAACAACGCAGAAGGATTAAACGAGTTGCGGAACTTTGTTCCACAACGAGTTTAATCCACTGCGTTGATCGACACGAGTGACATTTTAATTGATATTCATGATGGTCGATTAGTTATGTTTTTTATTAAATAGATTTTCTACTCAAAAACCGATTGGTGTTTTTATACTCAAAAACTCGTTTAATCCTTCTGCGTTGTTCGGCACTCGTGACATTTTTAATGATATTCACGACGGTCAATTAGTTATACTATAACTAACGTTTTAGTGCACAAAACATAAAATGAGTTCTATTTCAGCGTAAAGACTATTGTGACGTCGTTTATATGTCATTGGAGATTTTCATGTGGCTATTCGTCATGGTTTTCATTGTTCCCATACTAGAATGCTGTATAAATAATTCGTTACTGAAGCTTTCTCAAATCACTTTTGTTTAATTCCTAACCATTTTTTGATGTTCAGTATATTAATATAATAATCAAGGTTTCCAATTACAATATTCCGAAAACAGTAGTAAAGGACCGGGAATCTGCTTCAGATGCCTTATCAATGTTGACAATACCAATAGTATCAGGACAAAACAACATGGATGTTTGTTACATCTAAGTTAAAGTAAAATTTCAGTTTTGTTCATTTGTTTATTGAATAAAAGTTCTAATAAGACATTATACTCAGCTCGAAGATAATTATTATAATGGCACATATGGTTATTTGGCTTCTTGTGCATGAAAATTTCTGTGTTAATACACACAATATAAGATATTTTTTACTGCGCTCTTGGTGTGAAGATAAAAACAAATTAATCTACAAAACGAGAGTATCAGTACTAGTATCCGACATGCTTATGTACACTGTACCAAGTTAGTACTTATCACAATGGCTTTATTGTCATCCAACTGGGGGGAAATGATGACTTTATCAGCTAAGATGCGCCCCATGAAGAGGCACGAAAGCAGAACAAGAAAGCCGTTAAATGAAAAGATTTAGCAACAGGGTCAATCTACACAATCTTAGAGGTGGTAGAAGTGGAAGATAAGTTTGACAAAAGCAGGAGTTACCTGCACACCCTCAACAAATGGACCCCTTTTCAAAAGAACACACGGATCAAAGTAAGCAAGATGTAGATGTGATGAAGTATATGAGATTGGGATTTTTATATATTTTTTGGTTACTTGCTAACTTGATCTGGAGGATTCAGGAATGAGTGGATAGCAACGTGATCCCATTGTCCTATCACAAGGTCATCAACAGAATGTTCAAGTAACACACGGCAAGGGAAAAGAATATGACCTTAACAATTCGGTTGTAGTTCTTCAATGCGTGATCATTATTCTCAATTTCTGCGACGAGCTCCTTTTTTCTTTAATGCAAAAAGACTAGCATTAATTTATCTAAAGTAGCACAATGAGCAATGGAATATTCTTGAATGGGTTACTAGGTGATAAGATCAACTAGAATCATCGTAGAATTATTGACCGTGCTTTAAAGAAGAGCCAAATCACACTGGATAATCCGGACAGTGGACAACTTTGGGTACAAATTGCTGCCTCTAGGTTTCACTGTGCAAACGTAACCCTGGCGCTTCAGGTACAAACCAGATCCGAGTGCTTTGATTTGATTGAGTGGATCAAGTGAATGGTGACTAGACAACCCTTTTTGGCTACTCGCAGTAGTTTGGTGAATGGTGACTAGACAACCCTTTTTGGCTACCCACAGTAGTTTGGTGAATGGTGACTAGACAACCCTTTTTGGCTACCCACAATAAATTGGTGAATGATGACTAGACAACCTTTTTTGGCTACCCACAGTAGTTTGTCAGCTGGATCTTTCGTCATGGTCTTGATAATTCTTTTATTTACAGTTGAAAAGAAAAAGAAAAAGTTCTCAACGCAGATCAATGGGGCAAATATCTTGATTTGCGAAATATGTTTGCATGTGATTGATCGTTCTCACGGATGCTTACACTTAATTCTTTTTGCTTTGGAGGATCGAAGCCTGGAAAGAAACTGTTTAAGATGGTGTACTGATGCGAGGCATTAATTAACGTTAAGTCATGGATTATGT
Source organism: Modiolus philippinarum (assembly GCA_002080025.1). NCBI lineage: Eukaryota > Metazoa > Mollusca > Bivalvia > Mytilida > Modiolidae > Modiolus > Modiolus philippinarum. The sequence continues at coordinate 144,893 of MJUU01071872.1, forward strand.
CGCTATTCCCCATGACGCTATTGATACTGATGACTCCTGTAGCCATTTATGGACCTGTCCTAAATGTATACCTTACGATTTATCTCATGTGCGGTATTGACATTTTTTATAGCTCCTCAAAAACAGGAGTTATAGATAAACGAAGTAGAAGGGATTGATGTCGCCGTTGCTCAACAGAGTCTCCATGTTGAAGAAGTTCTTGCAGAATTCTGTAGCTTGCTTAAAAACTGTAGTAAACGTATTCCGAGTGAAGCTGGCGTTGCAACGTTCTGCGTTGAGAACCACGTAGACATATCGCTTCAGAAAGTGGCACCCCTGACGCCTGAAACGTGTAGGACAGATGAACCATGAGAAATTCATTAAGCTACATTCAGTAAACTGTCAAAATAAATAACAATTACTCTTGCGATCAACAAATATTACCGATGGAAGTATATGGTGGGGTGGGGGAATGATTGATCCGGCCACTAAGTTATTGGGAGCAGTGTTTTCCGCCTTCACTGCAAAAATACGACCGTGAGCGACAACATCAGTCCAGCTTTGAAAGGAATTTAGAAGGGAACCTCCAATTCAATCGATCATTGATGGAAAGTGGTTCGGCAGGTTAGGGACAACGGCAGAAGAATAATACACGTATTCGATCTAATTGTCCAGTATGTCCTGCCTGGTGAAATGACACGGACACCTACCGCACTATATATCATTGCTATATCTTGACACTTGGTAGCTGAAAAAAACGGCGATAGGCTATTGTTGCTTGATCCAAGTGTCTAGCACTGGTGTTGTTAAATATCCTTATAATTATCCTGGAGATCCTCTTACACGCATTCGTTTTTCTTTACGTTGTCAAAGCCCAAACCATTGACGTTGATATCGATGTTTTTCATCTTGAATAAATATTTATCGATCGCCTTTAGAGAGACTAGGAACTCGAAATTGCGCTAAGCCTTTCACGATTTGTATTGCGTCAGTGGGTTTGTTCCGATCCCTCCAGTATAGTGAAGCACTTATAACACCGACATTAAAAAAAGCATCGAAAAATCTCATTCCTCACATTAATGATAGCTTTCTTTTGATTCAGCTCTTGTGGGAGTGGTTCGTAGGAACTTCACTTTATGGTGTGAATTTATTCAAGTTGTTTTCTAGTTTTTCGATGTGTCGAAATGTCTACTTTCTTCTTAATACCTTCAAGAATGCACTTGGTCATGTTTTCTTTAACCTTCTCAATCTTGAGGTGTCTTACTGGGCGATGGTAGCAAGGCCCGATCTGAAGTACGGAATGGCATAGGTATTGTTATTTGTCACTTGGTTCGTATTTTCCAATTGTACTTGCAGCGTAAGCTGTATCTACAAATTCTTCTTTCCAATTATGCCGGCTATAATGCTTTGACTCACCCTGAAAAAAAACGTTTCCGTGCCATGTTGATTCAAACATTTGCAAAAACACCATTCAGTGTAGAACATCTATTTGTAATTCTAACCTAGTCGTAAAATCTGTGATACCCCTTTCCCCCAGCTCCCTCAAATCACCTCTTCACCTCTTCTAAACCTTGAGTACTTGGTAATGCAACAACTCTTCTCTGGTGCTTTTAGATCCTTTTTCGATTTGAATTTCCGATTTATTTTGTAATTGATTAGCTCTACCAACTTCTCATTCACCTGTATGCTTTCAGGTCATCGATCTTTGACTATTTGATAGTGCCTACATGATCTCTTTGTCTATGATTTTGCCTCAAACATGGATATTCTCGTCGTCTTCCTGTTGACGCGGTTGTCTGATGTGTCTTCAGCAAAGCCCATCCATTCCTGGTTTACTCTTGCAGAACTGCTCATTCTTTCTCTTTAGTGGGAAGATGCTGGTGCTCTTCAACAAATCTTCTTTTCTGCATTCTACACGTAGCTAAACCTGCAAATCAAAATAACTTTGACACATCTGGGAACGCTCATCATCCTGCACCATCTTACAGCTACAACAGCACTGATGTGTTTTGGGGGATTGTGGTTGGGGCGGGGTTTTTAGATCATCCAACTCGTGATGATTCTCCAGAAAGAAATCTTGGAAGCGATTCCATCTGTTAATATAATGAGGTGATGTTTGCATTTGGTTGGGGTAACTCTTTAGAGAGAAGTCCTGAAGGCGTTGTCGAAGTGGTGTTGCTATGCAGGATTATTGCCTTTGAAATAAGGAAGTTTGGTAAAATCGGTATTGTTATAAGTATTTTATATATTGTGACTAAATGCAATACTGGTATAAATTTATGAAAAGTACCCTGTTTATGGCTATGACCGCTTTGTTGTGCATGAACGATAAAGTTAACGTCGTATCAAGGAGGTAGGCCAATCACGTGTTCAGAGGTTACGAATCTCAGTTTTGTTAAACCTTATCATCCTATAACAACTAGCACTTTGGCCCGTTGGTTAAAATTTACTATTAATGAGGCGGGAATTGACACATCACAATTTAAGGTTCACTCTACCAGAGCAGCAGCAACATCTAAAGCTTTTCAAAGCGGAATATTTTGCACCGAAATAATGAATCAAGCTAAATGGTCAAATGAATCAACTTTTTCACGGTTCTATCACCGGTTCTATCACAAACCTGTGGAACCAAACAGATTCAAACAAGCAGTCCTAGCTAGATATGAGAAAGAAAAATTAAGAATTATCTTGACAAGAGCAAGACCAGCGTGTCTAAACGGAAAGCCCAAACAATGCCATTCATGGAAAAAAACAGTGCAAGAGGGGACAAGAGGTAATTCATACTGAAATGACTTCAGAAGCAGAGCATGTAGCCAGGCAGAATAACATCAAAGGCCTATACGACAATATTAGATTCAGTGAGAACACCCTAAAAAGCAAATGAAGAGATAGGTACAGCATTTCACAGAAGTTCTAAACAAACAATCACCAAAATATCCGGTAGAGATTCAACCACCAAATGACAATTTGCCTATAAGCTGTAACCGGCCATCGAAAGTGGAAATCAGTAGAAATATTAAAGCCTTGAACAACAAATATTAAGTTATCAGGCCCGAACCATATACCGACAGAAGCCCTAAAAGCTTATCTTAAAACATCAATACAAATGATCTGTTCGGCAGAAATTGAAAAAAAGGAATTTGTACCACAAGATTGGAAGGAAGGACATCTTGTGAAGCTACTATGCAAAGAAAGGCGATCTCAGCTCATTCCTGTGATAACTACGCATCATAATTGAGCAATCAATGGAATTTAATTCATCACTATACATAATTTTCTCGAAAGGCATTCGATAACCGAGACAGGCCTGTATTATCACAGAATTCGGGAAGAGCTCGTCGCCGTCATCTAAACACCTAAATAGGAATGCAGAGTAGAATATTGCATGAAGGCCAGTCAACAAACCCTTTGGCATCACGACAGGGGTACGTCAATGATTCTTGTTGCCTCCTTTCCTTTTTCTCCTTTCAGTCTATTGGATGATAAAACAAAACACATCCAACAAAAGAAATAGCATCCAGTGGACTTAAACAGAACAACTTGGCGACCTGAATTTTGTAGATAATTGTTCTTCTATCACACAATCATCAGCAGATGAAAGATAAAATGTTTCGTTTAGAAGAAAGTGTAGCCGAGACGAGACTCATCATCAAAAAAGAAAGGCCAAAGTGCACACCTTCTCGACGAAGTGGAATCTTTCACATACCTCGGCAGTGTAATGGATAGTAACGATGGATTAGAGAAGGATATTAAATACAGAATAGGTAAAGCAAGAACAGCCTTCAGAACGGTGTCAACCATTAGGAGAGCTATCAATATTCAATGTAAAAACCATCCTCTTATATGTCTGTGAGACATGAAAAACAACTAAATGTCTCCTAATGAAGCTGCAAATCTTTGTTGATAAATGTATGTAAAGCAAATATTGAAGATGAGATGGACTGACAAAATTACCAACGTCGAAATCTGGAAAAAAACTCAACAAGAACCAATGGGGTCTGAGCTGATAAAATGGAAATGGTGCTGGATTGAACACACGCTAAGGAAACCTGTACATTCCATCAATAGACGCGTCTTACAACAGAATTCACAAAGGAAAAAGAAAGTAGGTTCGCCCTAGAAAAACCGCAGGTGACGGAAAATCCTAACAGAAATGGAAACCAATTGATCTGGTAGAGTGACAGATGTCACTACATGTTGACTAAACCAAATAGAACTAGATGGCAGAGTGTTGGCAGTCTCGTATATACATCCTTGGTACCACAGGCATAAGCAAGCTAGTACTAGTAAGCATAATATTTTTTGAATGATAAGTGTTTTGGCTTTCGTAATTCACTATGTATTTCTTAATTAATGTCCTTGATTTTAACAAATAGTGCAAAAGTTCATTTTTGTATACAGAAACAATAAACTCGTTTAAGAGAAAATATTTTTGGTTATCGACAGAATTTGTAATGAAAGAAACAAGATCTTTTATATTATCTAGTCAGTAGAGTTTCTTCATTTGAAACTTACACATTTAGTAATCTTTTGAGTAGTAAGTGATAGGGTTTTGTATTCCGAGTGTGCGTTAAATTTATTGTGATTCAACTTTCAAGTTTAAACCGGGATTTATAATTACAATGTATTTATTTCACAGAAGCACTTACATTACTTTTCACGCTAAAGGTTTAAAGGAAGCGTAAGTGTTAAAAAAAAAACGCATCTTGTGTTTTTTGTTTGTTTGTTTTTTTTTTCGTTTTTTTTCGTTTGGGGAGGGAGTATTTAATTATTATTACTAATTTTTTAATTGATTTTTGCATGTTTGATTTGTGTTATTTATTTTTTATTATTATTTATTTATTATTTTATTTTTGTTCCGTTTCGTATTTTTTCGTTTGTGTGTGTGTGTGTGTTTGTTGTAGTGTGTTTTGTGTGTTTTTTTTTCTTTGCGTTGAAAACTTCTAGCCGTTTATCATGGCTAAGCGGGGAATCTCATGGATTTAGGACTATATATTGGCACATTGTGTCATAGGTACCCGAATTGAGTTAATAAGCCTACTAAAATCTACGGAGTACCTATGATGGTTTATGTATACAGGTAGAGTTAAAATGCAAAGATATTTGAGAAATACGAGGAATTTGATGTACTAAGGCAATATACCACCCGTTTTAAATGTAGTCGTATACACAATTATAAATGATATATGATCTAGAAATTGACACTAAGTATTGTTATTTTAGCGTATTATGTAGTTGTCCTACATGATCAATTCCGTCTCGACACCTGTCCGGCAGATGGCGCTTGAAAAGGAAAATAGAGTCTGGCATCTAAACAATATAAATCGTCAAAATAATGTAAAATAGTACACAACATTTGAAAGTAGCACATACTGTACAAGGTAAGTCGTTTTATAACTACTACAATACTATAACAGGTATACCCGACTCGTGTAGTATATGGTCAAATGATTAATTGATTTACTACCTGCATGACTAGCTGCTAACAATTAAAAGGAATGGCCGGTGATGTGTAATTTTTATTATTATTGCGTCTTTGTACATGAATCACACAAAACGAAATTACATTGTAAAATATCCAAAATTCCTTCCGGTGTGCAAGATCCCTTTCACCACCCTGATACCCCCCCCCCCCGCGTTGGTGCAAGGACGAATATACACAATGTACACATGATACATGATACTGAATTCTAAGGTGTAGGTTCGATTTTGTTTGAATTTGTTCCGAATTTAGCCAAACGGTAACTTGGAATATCTCTCTCGTTTGGGTAGCGGATGGGGGTAGACCTGTTCTGGTGTAGAGTGTGTTTATCCGACTAAGTTTCAATGTATTGTGCACGTAATTATATTGTATAGATTGAAATATGCTAAATTTTTAATAATGACTTATTTGGTTGTGATCCTAGATATTTGGTGTGCTTTTATATGTCTGTGCTACGATACAGGAAATCATTTGATTCCCCTTTCCGCCGGCTGACGTCGTGCTGTATTCTAGAAAAGGTCGGAAAATGGAATTGACCCCCATGTTGGGGCTCAGTATGGTTATTGAATTCACGTCTAAGTGGTCATGTTGAAATACTTGTTCAAATACTTTCGGCCTGGCACCTGTATCGATCTTCGGGGGCTCTGGTTACAGAGCTGCCGGGCGCGTCCCCAGGTGGTAGAAAGGAGAATGCCCAGTCTTGGTGGTGTATTCGGGTAATACTATGGAAATCCTGACCGCGAACGATTGTAGCCAAACGGTGTTGACCCCCTTCTGTAATTTTCAAAGGAGAGTACACTCGCTGGGAGTCGTATAGAAGGCTAAATTTCCTGCCCCTACCCATTTTCCCCTTTTTCAGTGCAATCAAAACTCGTTGCCCTATATTTTTTCTAATGATCAAGTTGTTCTCGTCCTGATATAGCTGCTCACTTGACGTTCAACTCTGACTTATCAATCAAGTCAATCAATCAATCAAAGACTTTGTGCATGGTTCGTCTTTCGTGGTCCTTTAGAAACTTCATTTAAAGCGTGTCTCCTCCTTTGAGATTTGCGACTGAATTCGATAAATGTGCTTTGTTTCGATATTTCTAAAATTATGTCACGGCCTACCCTAGCTCCTGTCGGTACTTGCATGTTGGTAGGTGTCGCGGGCTGGCGAAAGTGACGAAAGTCAGGATAGGTAAAACCATGAATATTATCAAGGGTTTCTAGAGATAAACTGGTTGAGCTTTCACTTTCACGTCATAAGTACATACAAAGGTAGCCTCCATTCGTTGGATCTTCAGTTGTCTGACAGTGTCTATGGCAGGGGAAAGTCGGGAAGACAAGGTTATCATAGACAAAAACCATGTTTCCTGAGCTAAACTGGATGACAAATTGTACGTCATATGTCCATACAAAGCTCGCCTCCCCATGAAATATGACAATCATGATATCCAATTGGCAAATCCAAGTATTCAAATAGACTAAACCAATTATTAATTCGGTTTAAACTGGCAAGAACAAATAGACTAGAAGTACTGTGGTCCGCCGGGCCACAAATGAATACCCCCGCTTTCTTAGTGTAATACAATTCTTTAAACAGTTGTCCAGACCAAATTTGAAATCGTCCCCACTCATACAAGCCAAGAAAACAGGAAGTGGTAATACAGTAGACCTGAAAACGGCTAACACATTACCATTCATCAAAATCAAGTTTCAGACCAAAAATAAAACCAATCCAACCTATGCAAGCTGAGAAAACTGACGAAAATTTCTACTTCCTAGTAGTTTTTAGTTAAACATCAAAGAATAGACAAACAGGAAGTACATACACAACAGACCTGTACAATTCATTATTATAAAGTTCCAGTCCCAATTTGAAATAATTCCCACTTATAGAAGCTAAATAAACTTTGACGAAAAAATCTCCCCCGTAAAGAGTTATAGTAAAACTTCGACAAATCAGCAAACAGGAAACGGTAATAGGGCAGACCTGAAAATTTGAGATAATTCCCACTCATAGAATTCAAGTAAAGTGCGACGAAAATTTCTCATCCATAGTGTGTTATAGTAAAACTTCAACATATCAGCAAACAGGAAGTATCAGTACGGCAGACCCGAAAATTCCTTACACATTACAACTCATCAAAATCAAGCTTATATCCAAATATGAAATCATTCCAACATATACAAGCTGAGAAAACTGTGACCAACATTTCTCATCCATACGTGTGTTATAGGAAAACTTCAACATATCGGCATGTGATGTGCTATTTGTTCCTTCATAATACTTGTTCCAAAAGGATAAAGGGAACAAATATTATGATATTTGTTCTTTACGGAATAAGCGTTATGTAACAATTGTTCCAAAAGGAATAAATATTATGACAGTATTTATAATATTTGTTTCAAAAGAACTTTTGTTATACGGAACTAATATACGTTGACAGGTGAACAGGAAGTAGCAACACGGCAGACCCGAAAATAGCTTACACGTAACAACTCATCATAAATAAGCTTCTGACCATATATATGAAAGCATTCCGACATATACGAGCTGAGTAAACTGTGACCAAACTTTCTCATCCATAGTACTTCAACATATCGGCAAACAGGAAGTAGCAACACGACAGACCCGAAAATAGCTTACACGTTACAACTCACCATAATCAAGCTTCTGACCAAATATGAAATCATTCCAACATATGCAATCTGAGAAAACTGTGACCAAAAATGTGTGACGGACGGACAGACGAACGTACACCGCCATCACTTTGTACCCGCCGCTTTTTCAAAGCGGGGGTTTCAAAATACATGTTTTTTTTTATAACGAACCATTTATATTACAATACTAGATGTACATTTTAAAAGTCCAACTCAGTACATTCAGAACGCCAACTCAAACAAATTACGCCATGACAGACTAATTATATTTATACTAAAAACTCGTGTATTATTAACAGATACATTTTAAAAACATTTTTTGAAATTATGGATTTCCTTTGTTTGGGTTATAGTGCTGCTGATCAGGAATTAATTTCCGAAATGGCCATACAGCTCATTAAAATTATTGCAGTTGGAGTAAAGATATGTGTTACGGTCTCATGTTCATTTACTCCATATCCTTTCGTAAAATATACAACTTACAGGCGTGTTTGTGGGACTGAGTTCGTTAAGGGAAGAGCATTTGATTTTCGGGGGGGGGGGGCTTTGGCGATTTTGTAAATAATTAATTTAATCTTGATGTCAGTGAAAATAAATTGTTATTGTAAACGCAAATAAATAATTTGATGTGACATTTGGATAAAATAAATAATTTGTTCGAGATTTTCGTGAAAACAAGGATATTTATCCAAATATACGTCCGTGGTGAAAATAAATAATTTTTTAAGCAAAATCGCCCCAAGCCTCTCCTGAAAATAAAATGGTCATCCCCTAACATACACCAAGACCAAATAGAAATGCAGCAATCAACACTTGGCGCTTTGTTGTGTTATTATTTCTATGAACAGTTCCATTGATTCATATTTTACCAAAGTAATCAGAGCATAAGTAAGCCAATTTTTTTCTTATTTAAAACTGTATCTGTAGATAAATAAAGAAATAAAGTAAAACATTTTTCAAACGTGTTTTTTTTTAATTCTACATTTTTTATTCGAAACAAAAATTATGCATGCTCATAGGTTTAGGCGTATTTTTGACATGCCCTCCAATAGCATATACAGATTTAGATTTTTTGGCGAAAAAAAGAAAGCGAGTTCGTGCATTCAGGGGGGACATATGTTATAATGAAATTATAAGACAATAATCAAACACCAAACAATTACATGTGTTATACTATTCAATTATTAAACATTTATTTTTTAATTACAGATAAGTATGGAACCTCTCTTCACTTGGAAACTGTTGTACTGTTTTACAGTGATTTTGTTTCAACTACGACTTTCAGTGACAACATCTACATGCCCAGGAAATTGTACATGTAATTGGAAAGAAGGGCTCGTTGATTGTTCAAGCAAAGCATTCAATAAAATTCCAGATTTAGGATCTCAAGCGACACAAGTAAAAAAACTCAATTTTGCGAAAAACAACTTGTTGAAAATAACTGTACAGGACTGTAAATTATTTAAAAACATTAAAAGTCTGGATTTCAGTGACAACGTTATTTCAGACATTGAGAATGCTTCTTTTTCATTCTTAGAAAAACTGGAAGAAATAAAATTGAATAACAATTCACTGACAGTTATAAAAACCGGAACATTCGAAAATTTGCCGTCTTTACGACATTTATCCATGAATTATAATAAGATAAGAACTCTGGAAGACTTTTCTTTAGCAAATCTTCCAAAACTCGAGTATTTAGAATTAGCACATAATGGGTTGCTACATCCTAACCCGAAGTCTATCTGTAATGTTACTTCCTTAGAAAATCTGTTCTTGAATCACAATAGATTGGTGGTTGTGCCGACGAATTTTTTGTCCTCAATGTCGAATTTAAAATATCTTTACATGAGTAAAAATTTCATTAAGGATATAGACAGTTTTGCCTTCTCGGGTTGTCCTAATTTAAAGACATTGTATTTATCCGAAAATCGCATTGAGAAGATTACCCAGTATGGATTTAGCATCGACAGCAATTCACCTGAGGTCCGAAATTTAAGTCTTGAGGTTCTTTTCTTACCACAAAACAATCTGACAATAATACCACCTGCAATAAAGTCGCTACATACAATTACAACTCTCGAATTGAGTGGAAATTTGTTTGAGACAGTAAGTTCTCATTCTTTGTACACTCTTTCACGACTTAGAAGCTTTCATTTCACATCAAACAATAAGCTGAAAACCATAGAATCCAAAGCATTCGTAGGTTTGAAGAGTCTCCATCACTTGTATTTGTCTAACAACAGAGGACTAAGGTACATCCATGAAGACGCATTCCGTGATTCTAACAAGATAGAAGCCGTATTCTTAGAAAATAATGATTTGCGAATTTTACCTAGAAACTTGTTTAATTGGGATAATATACGAGTACTGAGTATTCAAATGAACCATTTTGTATGTTCTTGTGATATGTTGTATATACTCAGCAGCAAGATGTTACAACAGACAAATGTTCAGCAACATATTAGAACTGTCAAATGTACCGATGGTAACATCACTAGAAATATTATATCATTAAAAGCTCAAGACTTGAACTGTCCACAAAAAGAGTCGGATACAAGTACACAGTCACGTCTTATCACTGGACTTATTGCTGCAAGTATCATCTCGTCCATACTTTTACTATGTTTTGTTTTAATCTCTTGTAGAAGAAAGTTTTATAACAAATACATTCAGTTTAAATACAGGAGACAAAGAGATGATCCGCTGTTTACAGTAGAGGACCCAAAAGCAAAAAGTAAAATGTTCTCCAGTAAATCCATCATACGGAAGCAGAGTCGAGAGGAAACACTTATGTAAATAATTGTCAACAATTGTGCTCAATTTATGTATAAAAGTCCCATGTTTATAAGACGTGTGGAGATACTCAAAAGTTCATGAAATCCATGTGTCATCGGAAAAGTGAGGCATCATGCAGAGTATAACTGTTATTTTGTGTGTGTGTTTTTTTATAATGGAGGTCTAAATTAGAGTTCATACATTTACAAAAGATCTATAACGGTATTACAGTAAAACCCTTGAAGTCGCACCAAGGCTGTTTATATATATGATGACCTTTTTCACTCCTCATGAAGCATATTTCAGACAGAATATTCATAGTATCATATACCCAAGCCAATACAGTTCTAATGGTATATAGGAATTACCATATCCGTTTTCAATGGAGAATTTCTATTCTTAAACAAATAACGAACAAGTTATACATTTATAAAAAAAATCTTTTGTGTAAAGAGGGATTATACTTTTTAGAAGTTGACAGAATCCCAACAAACCGGGGTCTACCCAAAAAGCAATAAAGCAACTCTTCCCGAAATAGACCTCGAATACTCGAATATACAATAAAAGGATATAGAGTAAATGCACATGAGACAAAGTCTCTACAAATACATGTATGGTAGAACCAAGCAATGGAACAGTGCTTTTATTGTTGTTCTTGAGTTGAAGTCACCACGGAGTCTTTAACAATGAGCTTTGCTCTTACCTTTTAGTAAGTTCAAGACGGCCCCTAGCATGGTTTCAGCGGAATGCATTGCTAGATTTTGAACAACGCTGCATGTGGCGCTAGTCATCGATGGGATGCGGGATCGTCAACAAATATTAATTGGAAAAGTGCTCTTTGTAGTTACTGCATGTGTGTTTTTTGACGAAAGGGTATGGAGTAAATGAACATGAGACCATAACGCTTATGTTAAATCCAACTGCAATAATTTTATTGAGCTGTATGACCATATCGAAAATTAATTCTAGAACCCAAACATAGGAAATCCATAATTTCAAAAAATGTTTAAAATGCATAAAACCAAACATATAGCTAAGGACAAAACTACGATGGACATGATGGAGGGAGTTAAACCTTAAGTTTTAGAATTTACATAAATTTAGATGATAGTAACTGAACAAAGTGTACACATGAGATATTATCTAATGTACAAGTACACCATATCTAAGAAAAATAAAGAACATACATCTCATACACGGGGAATTGTTTTACCAACTCCACACTGACAAAGACATGTATATATGTATGTATATGGTGAATGTATGCACATAATGCTTAAATATGATTTCTCGGTAACATTAAGCAGTTGTATAAGACTTAATTATGCGGAAGCAAAATTTACTGCTTGGAATTTCGACATCTATGTATTTTATACATGTGTTTAATTAAAATATTTTATTTTATTTTACAGATTTTTTTATTACATTTTAATATTACATGTTGGTCCAATTCTCACAGCTGCCGCTACAGCTAAACGTCATGCAGATGGCCTTTGAAATAACCTATTGGGTTCTTTCCCTGTGCGATGTCAATTGATGGGTCCCCCTGTTATATACGATCAAGGCTAAGAGGACAATTCATATCCATTCGAAACGTCTTTGTAGGTGGAATATGTCATGTCCAGAAGGTCCTTATATCAAAGATGATATTTTGTCAATAAACAATTCTCGCTTTGGTGGTTTTCTTCAACTGATTCATTATAAAGAGCTCGAAATTAAGGATACTAGATGCAGACACTACCACATTGGCCTCATTGACCTTCATTTTGAAATTGATAACAGAGATATATTTCAAACTAAGCTGTATGACGCGTTGACTTCACTTTTCCAAAAATGAACTTCCCTTTTCTTTGTAGCAATTTTCTAACAGAGCCAACATATGGAGTTTACTTTTCCAAGCTCATTCGCTATTCAAGGGCCTGTGGTCGATATAGTGACTTCCTTGACAGAATCCGGTTGCTCACAAAAAGGCTACCTAAACCTTAACTTGAAGTCATCACTACAGAAGTTCTACGGTCGATATCACCATCAAGTGGACCCCTTTGTAGGGGATATCTGTTTCCCAGATTACAGCAGATCTTCCCGTTTAAAAGCTTAATTGTTATTTCATCTTTCGGATTTGACATTTTCAACACGGCGGGTGTCTTATAAGAAGCATGCTATGTTTTGTTTCTTTGTTTTTCCGATGTTGCCATTGTCCTTGGATTGTTCGATTAAGACTGATGGTTCGGTTTTCCATTTTAAATTCGTCGAGGCCAGTATAAATCCTACAGTTTTGTCAAAGGCAACAACCATGCTGAAAAACAGACAATGCCGCCCTGTCATGTTAAGCGACTTTTCAACATATTCTTTAATACACGGAGATGGGTTTCACATAGCTGTAAAAGTACTGAGCCACATTTCTTATGTTTTCTTTGTATTGGCCTGGAGTTCATTTTGATTTGCATAGTGACTAAGCCGTCGTGATTTGTGTTTTCCTGAAACAGAATTTGGATGAAAAGACAGCTACACCATCCTCAAATTCAATGTTCTTTAATGTTCAGAACATTAAAACCGAATCTCTAATACCTTTTGGTCTCTCCCATCACCTAGTCAATGGATACCAAGAATAGCATAAGTAAGATGATACAACCCCGCCTTACCTAGATTTAATCATTCAGCAGTCTTGTGATGTAGTATGTACATTCAAATAGGAAAAAAGAAGCCGGGAAACGTGGAATGTGTCAAAGAGGCAACAACCCAAATGGGAGTGGTAACAACTCAAAGCCACCATAAGTTTTCAATGAACGGTGAAAAAATATTCAAAGTCTGTATAGAAGCACTTTATCAGATGTCCCAGTTGAGCCAAAATAGTATGTGTGATGCATTTTAAGATGACAACAAATGGAAAAAAGAAGGGAAATACATGCTTCGGATGCTGACTGTGACCTTCATTTTATGCATGAGTCACTAAGTTCGGTAAAATGGTTAAAATCCATTATTTCTGCATACTGAAAGCATCACATCAACCATATTGGTATGTATGATGCATTTTGGGATAGCAGCTGCAGTGAATGCTTTGGATGCAGTCTGTGACTTACATTTAATGCATGAATGAATCCGTTCAAAAATGATTATAGTCCGGTCCTGTTTATATAATTACTGATATGTTTAGCATATGATGATGCGAGCTTAGCAGGCTGTGGCTGCTTTTTATGTTTTGAGTAGATAGACTGCTGAATGAGATCGCGGAGTACTGATTTCAATTTGTCATTTGGGAGAGTGATATAAAGTGTTGAAAAATCAAAGGTGTTAGGTAGTTGTCCTTCGTTACTAGATGTCGCTACATCCATGTATCTTTTGATCATGGGTTCTGGGTGGTCAACGAACATAAATATATCTTTTAAAAATGTTCTCATGCTTTCAATATTACAACATTTGGTTCTTGTAACTTAAACAATTGAAGCGCTTTGAAGCTGATGAATAGTATAGTACTGTCAAACACTTGGAAACCTTGGTCACGAACATGAGATTGACGGCTGTTTATACTATAAATATAAACTGTTTTCAATATATTGCAACATGTCACGTATGTTTGTAAATAGTTTGCACTTTTGTATTATGTCCTATATTGAATTGTTCATCTCTTAGTTCGAAGTCATTGCCATTCTAATTGTAAGCGGTTTTAACCATCCGCAAGCGAAGTATATATGCACAGAGTCACTATTCATTTTCGAAAGCTTCTGTAATTTGAAGGTAGCACTCTGGTGTTAAGTGCTTTTGGCTTACATTTACAGTGTTTACAAGTTGTACTGTAAATTTTTATAAATCATTTATTTTCGTTTGAATTATGTCATCACAATATCTAGTTAAAGGCAGGCACGCTCTTTGGTCTGTGCGCAAGTCTTTCCGGACGAGGTTGCAGTTGAGGGTTTTTCAAATAGGAATCATGATATCAAAAAATGAAACTTTGTAGATTAATACCTTATGCCATAGACTCTAAAGGTTTTTGGGGAAAAGGGTGCTTTTACTTTGAGTTCATACCTTGATTTCCTTGAAACTATTGGGTAATAATCCAGGTACAGATTTAAGATAGTTTATAAAGGAATTGTAATATCATCATGAAACTTCGCATATGGATAGCTTTACATTTTGATGGAAAATGCTGCTGTTACTTTGAGGTCATGGGTCATCGACTTTGATTTCTTTGATGAAATTCATGTCAGAATAGTGGTTCAGGGTTACGGTTGAAAGTAGTTAATGAGGAAAGATTTATGTTCACAATGAGACTACATACATGGATAGCTTATGAAATGTAACACGCATTTTTATGAGAGTCGGATGTTGTTTCCTTCAGCTACTGAGTACTCGACTTCGATTTCCTTGATGAAATTCTGAAGTAATATCCCAGGTTCAGGATGAAGGTAGTTTGTAAGGAAGGAGCTACGATTACAACATGGATAGCTTGTGATAGGAACTGCATCATTTTGATGGAAAATGATACTGTGACTTTAAGGTCATGGGTCATCGACTTTGATTTCTTTGATGGATCCAGGTTACGGTTCAGGTTAAAGGTATTTTATAAGGAAGTAATAAGAAACATCGTATATAGATAGCTTGTGGTAATAACTGCAATGGACAGCTATAGGTCGTGGTTCTTCAATTTCGATTTTCTTGATTGAATTATGAGATAAGAATTCAGGTTAAGGTTCAGATTGAACGTAGTTTTTCCTCGTAACCGACGCGAAACATGGGCATTACTTTCTGGAAGTAGTGATAACGGGTGTATCGAAGACTTTCTCAAATCCTAAAGTTTTAAGTAGTATGTTGACAGATTTGACGTATATTTTACCTTTTCTGAGCTATAAGGACCAAACAGGGCCGAAATTGGAGTGGTCCAATTTTCACGATATTTCAAATGGATTTTTTGTTTGGATTTCTTTTGGAAAACTTTTAGTTGGTAGTAAACAGATTTTGCGTTGCTCTTACCATTTCCGATCGATAAGGTATCAAAGGGGCTAATTATTATTTTCCCTAATTTGTTTCGAGTGGCCAACATCCTGTGGCACCATTATGCTTCCCTCTGTGCAGTCCTTTATTTAAGTTTATGTCCATTTCTTATCAATTGTAACACCTAGATTGGCCATATTGTGTTTGTTATTTCCTCTAAGTGGGTATATAACAATCTGACATCTCTCAAGTAGCCTTGACCTAGATTTCATGGTTCATATGTTTCACACTCATGTTCATTTTCTTAACAAATAAAACACCAATACTCATAACTTTTGGTCAATTTTCACTTCTAACTTATTTCATGATGACCAGCCTGATGCGTACCCTGTTACCTTGACCTCAATTTCATGGTGCATTAGACAATGATCTCATAGCAGATTTCCGACTATATTATTTTAACTTTCGTACTGGTCTTAGCTTTTGGCATTCTTATCTTATTTAAGCTGGTCTTTTTTTATGTCTTTCTGCTTTGGATCTTGGGACAGGGTACTAACAATTGAGCATAGACAGATGAAGATGTCAACTCGCTCTCAAGTCCGAAACCCTTACAACTAGCCTAGTGTTGAATATAGTATTGAGCAGTATTACTTGTGTTTTCTTTGAATTTTATTTTAGACAATTTTATTTTTTTTTGAAATATGAAATGACAAAGGAGAAGACACATGTTCATAACGAGGTCTTCTCCATTCTTTGAATTTATCTGGAGTCCAGTCTGACTGCATTATGACTTTAATTTTCTGCATAAGATTGTTTTTGGATAAAAGATCTGTATCATCGTCCTCTGATGTAGAGAGCATTTCCCATGTAATGTCTCTTCTGCAGTCATTGATGGTTTTTCTCATCACCGAGTCAATGGCTCCAAAGATTGGGATGGCTGAGTTAATACAACCCTTTCTCAACCAAAACCTAGCAGCAAACCAGTCAGCAGTCTTGTTATTTGGTAGCACTGAACATTCAAAGTGATAATAGAAACACTTTATAACAGTCATTATCTTAATCGATATACAATGTGATCAGAGGATTGTCCGTAAGTGTCTTCCCGTGTATTCTGTCTTTAAATCTATGAAATGTATGAATAAAGGAGTCTTCAGTTCTGTGTACCCGACAATGTTCTTCAGTGCAAAAATTTATCCATTTGACCCCTTCATATTTCCTACTCGACAATGTTCTTTTCTGCAAAGCTTTGATCAATTCGCCATCTTCCTTTCCTAATATCCAATTTGTTGTTCTCGTATGTCTTCATTCTTGTTTATGACCATTGGTCGTACATTTATAGATTAAACAAACAATAGTCTGAATTGTTCATACATTTCTGTGTTCTGTGTCGAATTGTGTTTCCCTGATTCAGTCGAATGTTATACGGATTTTTCTTACTGGTCTCTTCCTTTGATCAATTTGGACTTTGGTTGTCACTTTTACTAGTATTTGAAATACAAAAGTTTTACTCGTGCAAACCTGCACTATAAATTCTTTATTTGGCTTATTATATATGCCATTACAGTGACTAGTTCTGCGATTCCTCTCTCTCTCTCTCATACTGACCGTGGCAAATTTTCAATATGATTATGTTTAATTTTTACAATATTTTCATTAACTAGGTTAATAAAAACACTTCGAAAAAAACCATCACATCTTTCAATGAATTTCAATTCAGCAACACTGGAATGCTCAACATAATATCATAGTTACTCAAGTGTGACTTTTACCGTATTTTATATGTTCTACTCCAATTACATATTTTAATTTTTTTTCATATTTTGGTAAATGTAAGCATACATACAAGATGTACATATATTCTGAGCTTTGCTTCGACTTTCTTCCTCCAAAATACAGATCATTGATCTTGATCATATTTTGCAATATTCAAGCTATCTTGATGGACTGTTGTAGTCATCTTTTGCTTGATTCATGGATTCTCTGTTGATTCTTTTTCGTTGGTCATGATTTTATGAATTTATCAATATATTTTCAAATTTAGATTATACAAATACTATTAACTTTGGGTAGAGGTCTGTTCTTAGTTGTAGTGTCGATATAGATAGGGTTCTACTATTGTACTACCATTCCGGTATTTGTTGCTTTAATGTTTGCTTAATGTCACTCTTGTTTATTGAGAGTTCACACTGTTAGTGCTTTAGTTTTTTGTGTTGTATATGTAACGTTCGAGTGTTTTGTAGGCATGTGGTGTCTTTGGTCTTCCGTCTTTTGGTGTTCTTGCTTTTGCCTTGTCTCTGGACTTTGATTTGTGTAATCTTGTGCTTTGTTCCTTCGGTATTCTACTGCCGTTGTTTTGCTTAACAATTTGCAAAATATGGATGATAACGCAACACTGGTGACCCAAGCTTGTTTTTGACTGTAATCATGTTTTAGTCATAAAGTTGTGAGAAAAATAAAAAACATTTTCCTTACGAAATAGAAAAAAAAGCAAATGGCAAAAGGAACACTGAATAGAAAACAGTAACGCAACATATACCAAGAAAATAACCAAAACCAAGATTTACATCATATGAAGTACAGCATACCTAAGTATAAAGGCAGCACAGGAAATTCTACAATAAAATATCCAAAAACTTTACTGTATAGAGATAATACAAATGGAGACGTTTCTTGTTCAGAATATATCTATTTCTCTATACAACCTGGGAAACAGAGATTTAAGCAGTAACGATCGGTTTAAAAAGTGGAAGTTTCAGTATCTCCAGAGTGATGGTAAGGAAAGTTTAACATCAGACTAACAAATGTGGTAGCTTTTTCCAATGCTTCCAGTCAAAACTTTTGTCTCGTCTTATCAATATTTCATTTGTCTATAAATAATTCAAAATTTTTTGAGTACAAAAATCGGATTTTAATACTGTGGACAAAAATAGCATTATTTGAAAGGCACTGTATGGTTCTGCAGAAAGAAATATTTCTATTCCTACCCTTTTAGCAATTACACAAGCATTTACAGGTTGTTGTGTTTCGAACGTCAAAGGTAATACAAAAAATCTCCAAAGAACGTTTTATTGAGGTTACGATTATTCTTTTGTAAAATGATTTTATTGCTGCGGTCAAGGAAGTGGCAAAACTTTCAATTTACCGACATTAAGATTTACACCTTCACTGACCCGCCGTCGTACAAAGACAACTTTGTATACATTTGTCAGGTTTTCACGTCTGATATATCTACAATGTAGACATTACACATCGATAAATGTAACACATTGTGTAAGCTTGGGGTGTTAATCTTGACTTCATTACAATAAAAGTTTTGCCACTTCCGTGACCGCAGCAATATCGATTTTGCATCTTTCAAAATAGAGGGAAATTTTATTCTAAATGAAAACATCACCAATAAGCTGAGTATAAAAATTAATTTGGATATGAAATCAATCCGCCGAAAAGCTTTTCTCTATAGTAACAATTCGATGTAGAGCCACATGGAAAAGAACCAAGCCTATGAGAAAGAGTCTCACGAAAAAATACAGTCCGCAATATTTAAGGTATGCCATACCTGGGCTACATATAAAGAGACGGAAACTTTGTAATGCAGGGATAAAGAACAATATAATGTATTTTCAAAGGTAAATTACAAAAATAAACCAAATGAAGAGAATCATTCTTTTTATTGAATGTAACATTAAAATTTGGAGTACTATAAAACTTGCAGCTCAAATTCTTTATACAATCTTTTTGCCCTATTCCATAAATGAAATTGAATTGAAATGAAATAGACGCAAGAAACAACTACGACAGTTTATGGGACATTGAATATTGGATGTTGCACTGTGTGTTTTGATTGGCATTAAAATACACGATGGTATATCTGTTGAATCGCTGTCAGGAGAACAAACAGTAAGACACTACTCCTCGTATCTGAAATAGATAATAAATCTGGTCGAATATGATTATTAAGAACTCCTGAACGAGTTGTTCGTAGGATTTTCAAAATAGAATCGACTTTCTGAATGATTCTATGTGAGTTATTGTAATTCTAGTTACTTATAGGCTTAGAACTCTTTGTATTCTGAAAGGAATAGGTTGAAAGGTCTTGAAAAAAGATAATGTCAAATTTGATACATGAAACAAAATATAATTGCATTAATGCTATGAATAGCAAGTCACGTATACCAGTCGGCATCTCGTTTAGGACATGCAAGACATGCCTTTTTATCTAAAGGATGGAAATGAGTTTAAATTTCGGAATATCTCGCTTGGTTCTCTGTATAATAACTATCAAAATTAAATGATGTCATACTGATACCTTTCAAAATACTTACTAAATCCAAAAGCTGAAGAACAAACATGTGGAGCCGTACAGGAAGCATAATTTTCAGTTTCATCACTGCCGTCAGAACAGTGATTTGTGCAGTCACATTTCTTTGTTTCGTCAATACATCCAACAGTACCACTTTCACATGTAAAGAAGTTAGTTGGACACAACTGCAAAGACATTCAAGTATCGTTACAGGGTACAGTTATTGTGAAAACAATCACACTCACTACGGCGATACTAAAGAAGACTGAAACAATCACTATAGTAACTCATATTTTTAAGTCTCCAAAACGAATTTTGTGGTGACTTATTGTTTTTACTCCTTTTCTTCTTATTCTTTCTTTCTAATTATTAATCAACCGACTTTGATGAAACTTGACAGGATCATGGATACCAGAGTCTAGTTGTGCGGCACAGATTATGAATATCCAAAATGGCATGGTTGCCACGGAAACGGCAAAAATAGCGGGAAAATCACCAAAATTTTTGGACATTTTGTCCGGGGCAGATCTCGGAGACCATGCATCAGATCTGAATAAACTAAGAAGGAACAAAGATACCAATTGATGTCTAGTTGTGCAGGAAGGTCTACGGATTTTCAAAATGGCACCGTTGCCATGGAAACAGCAAAAAGGTGGGATAATTGCCAAAATTTTGGGACATTTTGTCAAGGGCAGTTGTCGGAAACAACGCATCAGATCTGAATGAAACTTGGCAGGAACATAGATAAACGGCAAAAAAGCTAGAAATCATGAAAATTATTACATGATTTGTCCGGGACAGATCTCATAGACCACACAGAAACATAGATACCAAGGTTTAGTTATGCAAGAAGGTCTATGGATTTTCAAAATGGTACCGTTGCCATGGAAACAAAAAAGGCGGTGAAATTAAAAGTCTCAAAACTGCATTAAAACTTACAGAAAGGTTGTTTAATATACAGTAATAGTAGCTGATTGGTAAATGTCTTTGCCATTGTGGTCTTTGCTAACCATTTGATAAAATCACTTAAAAATCTATGATATGTGCTATACTTCTCTAACTCCATACCATTGCAGCAAATTGATATAACCGGTAACAATCCATTCCTTGTATTACGATTCAATATTAAAAGTCAAATTGTACTTGAAACCATGAGGTGAATAACGTAGACATATCAATGAGATAAAAATGAATAAAAAAATAACATTTTTTTAGTTAGCCACGGAGAGATGTGTGACAAAGTAAGATTAGCCACGCAGAGATGTTTGACAAAGTAAGATTAGCCACGCAGAGATGTGTGACAAAGTAAGATTAGCCACGGAGAGATGTGACAAAGTAAGATTAGCCACGGAGAGATGTGATACAGTAAGATTAGCCACGGAGAGATGTGTGACAAAGTAAGATTAGCCACGGAGAGATGTGTGACAAAGTAAGATTAGCCACGGAGAGATGTGTGACAAAGTAAGATTAGCCACAGAGAGATGTGTGACAAAGTAAGATTAGCCACGGACAGATGTGTGACAAAGTAAGATAAGGAACCCTTGCTGTAACAACAAGTTAGTGCAATCAACTACTTTCTCCAACCCTAGATGAACCTAACTGAATTATATAGAACATACCTGGACGTATGTTCCTGAGGCAGGAACTGTACACGCCCCTGTGTTACAGTCCCCTACGTCATATGCGTAGCCAGGACAATCGTCACCACCATTTGAAGGGACTGGGTTGGTACATGTTCGTCCTCTGGCCCTTTTTCCTCCACCACAGGTGTGTGTACAAGTGCCATAGGAACCCCAATTACTCCATGCACCATTAACTTTAACATAAATAAACAAAAAACTATTAACAAGCAATAAAATACACACAGACGGACAGTGAAGAGTACAACAGAATGTCCCTTTTTCACTACATAACACAGAGAAGTACAAAAAGTATTCGGTCAATGAGTTTTTCAATATATATTTCACAATGAACATTTTCTTTTGAATTATTGTGAAACCATTTCTAATCTGATTTTGATATAATTTTCACTGTGAATTACATAATTTCATGCAATTTTAATGGGTGATTTTTTAATAATAAAATAAGTTGTAGTTGAAGAACATCAGTCATTGAAACATTGTAGTGGAAAATCCTTATATGCACCAGTAAAAATATGATGACATTTAAATAATCAATTCTCCAAGATTACAAATAATCATATCCAAATAAACAAGGAACGTTAATATTTTTCTTATTTAGAATGATGTTAATTTCAAAGAAATCGTACAAGATTTTGAAAAAAATGTGGTTGAACATAGAATCTATAGTGACAAAAAAAGAATGACCGAATACTTTTTGTACGTCTCTGCAGCAACGCCATTAGTCTGCATAATATGCGGTATCTACGAGTGTTTAGGTATATTAGATAAAGTTGAAAAATTGAAAATGAAGATGTTTGCATTTAAAATAATGTCGTATTCCCGTCTTTGTCAGTTTTTTTAAAGCCGGTGTGCATATCATAGGGCCAATGTTATCAGTCTTGGAAACCTAAAGCTAAACAACTTGTAGGAAGATGTATAGAAAGCGATGAGAATATTTGGGGTAATTACACGGCTCCATGCGCAGCTCATGTAAAGCCCAGTGTCCATGTATATGAAACCTGTGGTACAGAGACCTGTATGTGAATCTCGGAGCCCAAGTATTGGAGATCGGAGCACACTGAACGTTAAAAAAAACTTGGAGCCAGGATCCCATCTTCTCCTTAACTTCATGAACTGCTTACAAGAATCTCCTTGCTTGCCATAATACCGTATGTTACAAAATTAATACATTTACCAAAATCTATATATGAGACAGTTGCCCCATTAGACAATGCAACGTGTGCATGAGTTCTGTCTGTTTAGTTTTCCAAAAAGCTAATCAGTTGTGTTCTAACTACATATTAGTTTTTTGTCTCCATCGTAATAAATAACTATTGTAAATTGAGTTTCCACAGATGGCCATTTCGACACGTTGATTAATTTCTTTTCAGTCCTCATTTGTAAAACCATAAACCAAAAGGGTATATAGCTGAAAGAAAAGAAATCAGTACAACCTAAATGGGGAACCAAAATAAGATAAGAACAGCAACCCATTTCACAAAAAATCTTACGATAAATTTTAATCGTAAGTCAATATGAAATGTTAAAGACTTACGACTAATTTTTATCGTAAGATTTTTTTGTGAAAAAGATTCCAGAGCTTTCATCGGTGGAGATACCCCTTTTTCAGAAATTTAGACATTACAAATTTCAAAATAAATATAGATTATACCACAAGATCCCGTTCATTACCATATTTTATCCACTAGAGATAATTAAATTTTAAAAATTTTAATTGCGAAGCTTGCCCAGCATTTAAAAATTTTTAAATTTAACTATCGAGAGTGGATAAATATGGTAATAATCGGGATAAAGTGGTTTAATCTTTTTCTCTTATGATCAATAGTAGTGAATCGGGTCACCTAAGGGCATTTTTAAATCCATAGAGCTAATGTTAAAATCCCTAAATTACCCCTGATTATGCAAATGAGCTAATTAACCACGCCTATTTTCCTTGTTTGGTCATAAACCCTACTTCCAAGCGTCAAGAACGTAGAGCACTGTGAGCGTAGCGAAATGGCGTGAGAGTGGTGTGACGGTTGGGGTGGGGCAACCGGGTTCAGTATTCTAACCCAAAACCTCTTTCCATTGTTTTATTCTATTTTGATACCTCCTTTTGTGCTGTTTGATTTTTGTGTATTGGGGTTTGTACTCTATCCAGACTTTTATGTTGGTATCGATTTGTCTTCTGTTATCTCTAACCTTTTTTCTGGTTTCCCATCCCGATCTCGGTTAACTCCCTTTGCTTTTTATACTCTTGAGCCCATGTTTTGTTTTGTCCTTACGTCACCCCTA
>MJUU01071872.1:169030-197766 GCA_002080025.1 Modiolus philippinarum
ATTTTCCCCGTCATAAAGCAAGCATGGGTCGGATAGCCATCCACATGATGCCTTTACAATTTAAAATCCATACGGCCTCGTGCTATAATCGTCCATGGCCACTCTTTTGTCAAATACGATTCTATAGTCTTTATCTTGATATACGGACAGTAGTTTCATATTATCTCGTATGATACGGAAATTATCGCTCATAGTCTTCACATCGTTTCTGTTGTTTATCACCATGTCTTTAATCGTATCGAAGTTGATGATCAGGGCGTTCTTGTAGTTCAGTGTTATCCCCTTTACTTTACATGCAGTTTCTGTTCCATCGTTGTCCGGTACTGCTAATCTGTAGGCATAGTTCTTCGGTCCACTAGTAACGAACTCTGTAATTCTATTTTCAACTATCTCATCTGTTAGTTCTCCCAAGTAGTCTCCTAACTGTGGTTTCCAATCAGTATGTTGGGAAGTAAATACAATGGAATCTGTATCTGCGTAGATTGCGCGGTTATCCAGGTTCTCCAAATTACTATACAGCTTTAATCTTGCTTGTGCAGTCGTGTAGGCAGCAATGACCACGTTGGTTCGTCCGGATTCCTCAACAAATTCTTCTTTGTAACGATATCTTCCTCCAATCATCGCATCACTTACGAGATTAACACCGATAAGATTAATTTGATCACTAGTTAACAAATCGACAATTTGGATAAAGCTCGTAACCCTGGGTTCTTCTTTATTTTATCGTAGTCTAATAAAATACCTTCTCTGTCGTAGTAATCTCTGATATAGTTATGTTTGTCTTCTTCAGTTTGACACCATTCTGGCCATCCACTGGCTTCCTGTTTCATTTTCAGGAAAGTGTTGACGTATTCGGTAAAGAGTCCTCCTGTCTTAGTCGTTTGATCGTATTGTTCCGTGTCAAAGTGCCAGACTTCATAGATTCTGTCTATCTGATATCCTTTCTTTAACGCTTTCTTTAGTTCACCGGTGACCCATGTTGCGGTCAAAGCCCTTTCCTCGTCTATATATTGACACGGCGTCTGTTGACTGGATTCGGCACATGTTCTACATAACGTAAACGATAGTTTGTTGTTTATTTTTGAAGGGAGTACTGGGATGTAGAGTCCTCTCGGTTGAAGTACTTTACATTTGATGAACCCTTCGTATTGCTGTGTATCTTTGAAATTCTCCGTGATGATGGTTGGGTGTCCCACGGGTATCTTTCCGGTCTTACAGTGAAGTAACGTAGTAATCAATGTTTTCACCGTAAGAAGCTTCTTTGTACATTGTGAATGCTTCTGTACGTCCTCCGTAAAAGGCATCTCTGGGTTCCAATGGGTAAACATATTCGAGGGAGTTTACGAAACTTTGTATGTGAGGAGCACTCTGTATTTCTCTATCGAAATCGCACTCCCATACACTGATGTAGGTATAGCCTTGGTCTTCTAGGTATTTTTTCTTATCCAGTGTACGCTGGTGTAATTCACACATGGTCATATTGTTTACTGGATTGACTGTGGAGGCACTATAACAACATAAACACCCGTGCCACAAACAACCGTTGTATTCAAAGACTCTATTGTCGTGGTATCCATCGACCTTGTATGCACCAATTTCCTTCTCACAGCCATTACGAGCGTGCTGTATCCGAATACCGTGCACTTCAGATAGATGTTGTAGCCATTTCATTGCTTTAATGGAGTGTTTCACTTGAGGTCGGTAGCCGAGGGCGGGTATGATGCCTATTGTGTCCAGTTTTAAAAACAAAGTGCGAAACACCAAGTTACAAGCCGATGCTATCGTAATGCATTGTTGGAATGGATCGATTCCTCCGTGTCCGTCGGTGGATGTCATCTCCATGAATAATTCTCGGACCTTGAGACAGGTAATAACTCAACAGTTCTTGGTGTAAGTCGAACGTAGAACTCCAGTGTGCGTTGTACCATTCGAAGAAGGCGCTTCTCTCCTCGAGCGTCATTCTTTCTGATTAGTAATACTTGACATCTGGTAGGCGGTTGAGTATCACGGATTTATTTTCTTTAGTGTTGAATAGGTGAGGAAAGTATCCCTTCTTGAGCTCATTCAAGCCAAACATTTTTGGTAGTTTGGATAATGCCATCGGTGAAAAGTTCATTGAGTCAATCATTCTGATGTTGCAGTCAGTTACGGTGACTGCCATATTCTTCGTTCCATTCGGAATCACATCTGGTAATATTCCTTCGGTATACAAGTAGTTTAAGATAGGATAACCGTCGTATTCTTTAAAGTTGTGGCACAGGACGGTAGCTCCGTTGTTTTTTCCAGAGAATAGCCATTTACAAAACTGTTCGGTGGTTTCAGGTCCTGTAAATGCTAGTTCGTTTTCCCTCATTCTGCACAGGACGTGCGTTCATCGATTCTGTTATTCTTACACTTCAAACAGACTTTGTGTACCACGCATAAATTAGGCAGGTGTTCGAAGGAGCCGCATTTGAAATGTTTACAGTTTGAACATTTACCGGTTTCGTCTGGATTGTATCCTTGATCGCAGTGGACAAGGTCGTCCTGGGTACATTCGAAATCGAAGAAAATATAAGTTTGTTTCTTTTGTCCATCTTTGGCATTAGCGGGTAGCATGTAGCACTGGTGCCCTGATGGGTAAAAATCTTTACAGGTCTGACAATATACGTTTCCACTGTGTGATCTCCATATCTTTTGTTCACGGTTTGTCCACAGGTTATTCATTTGGAGTAGGTAGTGCACGTTGAGTTTCCAGACGGCGTCTTCTTTTTGTGCAGGTCGAAGCACGTCTACAATCTGTACAAAGTATCTACTCGTCATCCTCGCTCTCGGTGTGAATCTTACGACAATAATGGCATACGTTATTGCAAACGTGATCTTCTTTAGTATTGCATCCTTTGTCGCATTTTCTACAGTAATAGACAGGTGACAAAAAGGCAGGCATGCTAGTAATGACATCATAATGGTTCTCGTGGCAAAAAAGGTAGATCTTCTTCTCGACTTCGGGAATGTGTGGAAATGATCTTTGGATACGACGTGAATTTGATATTCTGGTAGAACTGCTTGGAATCGTTTGATCTCTTCGATGCTACACTTTTGTAAAGGTACCCCTGCTTTAGCATGTAACTCTACTGCCATTTCTTCCTGAATGCGACGACCGTTTCTGATATTGTCCCATTTTTGGTGTCCGTCAATTTTAGCCTTTGCTGTAATGATGGCTCTAGCACAACATAGGTCGTCTTTGTTTTTGATTTGGATAATAGATGTTTTACTAGACAGGAATCTTTAAATGTCAATGTAGTCCGTCTTCTTTCGTCCGCTACCTGTTGGCATGTTTACGTGGGTGACTTCCATTTCTACGCCCTCTGTTAAGGTCAGTTCTTCATTTGATTGCACAACACGTTCAACCTCGTCCAATAATAAATTACTGGACAGTTGGCCCACCCTTATGAACGGCATCGTGATGGGAAAGTCTAAAGCTGGAGTTTGTAATGTTATCTGAACTAAATTCACTGGCTTTGTAAATGCGGTCACTTTCTTCAAGATAGCGTCGAAAAGCTCGTGCAGCGTTTGTAATACTTGTTGAAGGCTCTGGACGTTGATCTCTTTGAACTGGATTTGGTACTGGGTAGCCGTGGTTTGAAATCTTGGTGCACTTTTTCGACCTTTGATCTTTAACTCGAACATGTCTTCAGGCTTTTGGGGTTTAGTACTAGCTCCTCCTACTTGATGTCTTTCCTGAGTGTGACGCTCTAAAGCAGATGGTCGGCAGAACGTGGAATGGCATTCCATACATTGGTATCTGGGGTTTTCGTGGTTTTTCAGATGTGCTTCTAAGTTAGCTTTCCTCGTAAATCGCTTAGGGCAAATGCTACAGGCAAAAGTCATATGGTCTCTAAACATTCTGTAGTGGCTCAACAATTCTCTTCTGCTGTCAAAGGACTGGTGACAATATCCACAGGAATACATCTGCAAAAGGTAATACACAATATGTATAATTGATTTAATTCTATTTTATTATTAATTTATTCTATTTAATTCTGTATTATTGATTAATTCTGTATTATTGATTACTTATTTAGTCTCTTTTGATAACTTTATTGTTCAATCAAACTTTAATTTCAAAATTTCCATTACGCTTCAATGTCATTTAAATTTAGTTCACTTACCTTTGTTCTATTTACTTTCGGCTAGGTCTGTTCAATTCGGATGTTAGTTGCAGAATGAGAATGTTGCTCGATGCGTCTGATTTTATACAGGAAGACGCGTTGTAACGACGGTTCTAATTGGTCGGTTATTTTTGTTACGGGTTTTGTGATTGGTCGATTAATCTGTGTTCTGATTGGCTAGATTTATCACAAAGTCGGCGTTTGATTGGTTGAATTCCCTGCAATTTGATTGGTCGGTTTATTTCTCTATTGTTATGTTTCTTTTAATAGATCGAATATTCCAGAAGATGATGCAATCGATCGATTTTCCAGGTGTACGGATCGATGATTCTATTGAATCATACTGACGCTATATAATAGGAGTGTTTTAATTTCTTTATGCTTCGCTTATTTTATGCATTGAATTAATAATTAGATTGTATTATGTGTAAGTTGTATTGATTTTCTACTTAAATTTCACAATTTTCCCACATGCTTTGTTTATTTTCTTATTCGTTTAACATTTTTATAACTATTTTGTATTTTGTTTTGCAATTTTCTAATTTTTATCACACACGCCTTTAGCTCCTACAGCGATTGGTGAAGGTTCCAAGTCTCCATCTCTTATCGTTTTTGAGATATCGGGGTCCAAAATTTGGAAATGGCCGAAAATACAAAATTGTCTAAGTCGAGAACTAGAGACGTGTCATATATGTTTTCGGGACAACTTTGTCATTCTAAAGCGAATGGTGACATGTGTTAAGCTCTATCTCTAATATTTGGGGGTGTTATGAGGGGTCCAAAATTTCGGGTAGGGTCCAAAATGCATTTTTTTCTTAGTTAAGTACTATAGACGCGTCATATATGTTTTCGGGGTAAATTTGACCATCAAAATCGAATGGTGACATGCATTAAGCC
Source organism: Modiolus philippinarum (assembly GCA_002080025.1). Taxonomy (NCBI): domain Eukaryota; kingdom Metazoa; phylum Mollusca; class Bivalvia; order Mytilida; family Modiolidae; genus Modiolus; species Modiolus philippinarum. The sequence goes on from MJUU01071872.1 coordinate 174,079, forward strand.
CTATCTTTAATATTTGGGGTGTTGTGAGGGTCCAAAATTTCGGGAAAGGCCCAAAATACAAATTTTCCTAAGTCAAGTACTATAGCATGGTTATATATGTTTTCGGGGTAACTTTGTCATTCTAAATCAAATGGTCACGTTTGTGAGGTCGTATCTCTAATAGTATGGGTGTAAAAGGGGTCAAAAATTTTGACAAGGGGTCGATCAGTGCATTTTTCGAAATATACTTAAATAGATGTGTGATATATGTTTTCTGCGTATCTTTGTCATTCTAAATCCAATGGTCCTATTAACGAGGTCCCATCTCTTATGGTATTGGTGTTAGGGGGTCCCCAAATTTTGAGGGCTCAATCAACTCAAACCGTCTATTTAACAAGACATAATCAATAAAACTCCCATTCTGCTTCTAACCTTCGAACTGAACAGACGTGTAAAGAAAAGCGGCTTTACCTATACATAACGAAGTTCCAGGAACTGAACAGAGCCAATGAAAACAGCAAGACTGTACGAGATGTCCAGAACTACCCCTTATTGTCATATTGAAAGAAAAAGTCAACCCCTGAGACGAATGAAAACAACTAGACTCAGCAGGATGTTCAGAACTACCCCTTATTGTCAGACTGAGAGAAGTCAACCACTGAGACGAAATTGCGGAATATGCCATCAAACAAGTCGAATAGATAATCTCCAACGACAGATGAATACGCATAGAATCAAGCCCAACACGTTTCGTTGTGAGGAATGTGGACAGAAATGCAGTAGAAAGGACAGTTTACTACGCCATCAACGTAACAAACATCAAAGTAGAGAAGACGCTCCAGTCCGACCTAACAACTTGAATGGTTTTACCATCACATTGAAGATCGTACCCAACGAACCAATGAACAACTTCTTTGAAACAGTACAAATCCCGAACCAAGAAGTTGCAGAAGAAATAAACATCCAGTTGAATGGACTTTAACTCCAGATATAATGTAAAGACTGCACGTGGATCTCCGACCCGTGTCTGTCTCATGACGGAGAAAATAAACTATGAAATTGATAATGAATTTGTTGTTCTTATTTACGCTCGATTCATATGTGATTAAACCCTTCCCTGCCACTACTTTAGGAAAAGTAAAATAAACCCATAAACAGCAGTAATATCCCAAACCGCCGAGCAGCAGCAGCAGCAGCAATGTCACAAACACCCAAGCAGCAGCAGCAGCAATGTCACAAACACCCAAGCAGCAGCAGCAACAGCAGCAATGTCACAAACACCCAAGCAGCATCAATATCACTAACACCCTAGCAGCAGCAGCAGCAGCAGCAGCAAAAGCCGCTTATCCACCGCACAAAACTGAAAATATCAAGAAAAAATCCAGCAATTCTCGATTTTAAACGCTAAGAGCGTCAATTTCACTGCTGCAGAAACGCTAAAAGCGTCAATTTAACCGCCGCACAGAACAAAAATAGGCCTCACCGCCGCAAAAACCTGGAATTACCTAGAAAAACGAACAAAATTAAAGCAAAAAACAGAACTAAAACGCAAATTGTAACAAAAATTAACAATACAACTAAAAAATTAATGCAAAAACACAAAGTAAAACAAACTTTATACATAATCTTAACAAAAATTATAAAACAACATAAAATATATTCACGAAAACCCCAAAATAACAAAACAGATGTGATAAAAGTGAAACAAAATGGGAACTGAATAGAAAAATTCGTTCAAATAAGTTTAAAACATACTAAACAAAATACAAAATAGTTATAGAATTATTTAACGAACACGAAAATAAACAAGACGTGTGTTATAAAAATTAGAAAATTGCAAAACAAAATACAAAATAGTTATAAAAATGTTAAACGAATAAGAAAATAAACAAAGCATGTGGGAAAATTGTGAAATTTAAGTAGAAAATCAATACATCTAACACATAATAAAATCTTATTATTAATTCAATGCATAAAATATGCGAAGCATAAAGTAATTAAAACACTCCTATTATATCGCGTCAGTATGATTCAATAGAATCATCGATCCGTACACCTGGAAAATCGATCGATTGCATCATCTTTTGGAACATTCCATCTATTAAAAGAAACATCACAATAGAGAAATGAACCGACCAATCAAATTGCAGGGAATTCAACCAATCAAACGCCGACTTTGTGATAAATCCAGCCAATCAGAACACAGATTAATCGACCAATCACAAAACCCGTAACAAAAATAACCGACCAATTAGAATCGTCGTTACAACGCGTCTTCCTGTATAAAATCATGTATCAAACATTCTCATTCTGCAACTAACATCCGAATTGAACAGACCTAGCCGAAAGTAAATAGAACAAAGGTAAGTGAACTAAATTTAAATGACATTGAAGCGTAATGGAAATTTTGAAATTGAAGTTTGATTGAACAATAAAGTTATCAAAAGAGACTAAATAAGTAATCAATAATACAAAATTAATCAATAATACAGAATTAAATAGAATAAATTAATAATAAAATAGAATTAAATCAATTATACATATTGTGTATTACCTTTTGCAGACGTATTCCTGTGGATATTGTCACCAGTCCTTTGACAGCAGAAGAGAACTGTTGAGCCACTACAGAATGTTTAGAGACCATATGACTTTTGCCTGTAGCATTTGCCCTAAGCGATTTACGGGGAAAGCTAACTTAGAAGCACATCTGAAAAACCCTGAAAAGCCCAGATTCCAATGTATGGAATGCCATGCCACGTTCTGCCGACCATCTGCTTTAGAGCGTCACACTCAGGAAAGACATCAAGTAGGGGGAGCTAGTACTAAACCCCAAAAGCCTGAAGACATGTTTGAGTTAAAGATCAAAGGTCGAAAAAGTGCACCAAGATTTCAAACCACGGCTACTCAGTACCAAATTCAGTTCAAAGAGATCAACGTCCAGAGCCTTCAACAAGTATTTCAAACGCTGCACGAGCTTTTCGACGCTATCTTGAAGAAAGTGACCGCATTTACAAAGCCAGAGGATTTAGTTCAGATAACATTACAAACTCCAGCTTTAGACTTTCCCATCACGATGCCGTTCATAAGGGTGGACCAACTGTCTAGTAATTTATTATTGGACGAGGTTGAACGTGTTGTGCAATCAAATGAAGAACTAACCTTAACAGAGGGCGTAGAAATGGAAGTCACCCACGTAAACATGCCAACGGGTAGCGGACGAAAGAAGACGGACTACATTGACATTAAAAGATTCCTGTCTAGTAAAACATCTATTATTCAAATCAAAAACAAAGACGACCTATGTTGTGCAGTTACGGTGACTGCCATATTCTTCGTTCCATTCGGAATCACATCTGGTAATATTCCTTCGGTATACAAGTAGTTTAAGATAGGATAACTGTCGTATTCTTTAAAGTTGTGACACAGGACGCGGTAGCTCCGTTGTTTTTTCCAGAGAATAGCCATTTACAAAACTGTTCGGTGGTTTCAGGTCCTGTAAATACTAGTTCGTTTTTCCCACATTCTGCACAGGACGTGCGTTCATCGATTCTGTTATTCTTACACTTCAAACAGACTTTGTGTACCACGCATAAATTAGGCTGGTGTTCGAAGGAGCCGCATTTGAAATGTTTACAGTTTGAACATTTACCGGTTTCGTCTGGATTGTATCCTTGATCGCAGTGGACAAGGTCGTCCTGGGTACATTCGAAATCGAAGAAAATATAAGTTTGTTTCTTTTGTCCATCTTTGGCAATTGCGGGTAGCATGTAGCACTGGTGCCCTGATGGGTAAAAATCTTTACAGGTCTGACAATATACCCGTTACGTTTCCACATGTGTGATCTCCATATCTTTTGTTCACGGTTTGTCCACAGGTTATTCATTTGTAGTAGGTAGTGCACGTTGAGTTTCCAGACGGCGTCTTCTTTTTGTGCAGGTCGAAGCACGCTGAGCCTTTAAAATACCGTCTACAATCTGTACAAAGTATCCACTCGTCGTCTTCGCTCTCGGTGTGAATCTTACGACAATAATGGCATACGTTATTGCAAACGTGATCTTCTTTAGTATTGTATCCTTTGTCGCATTTTCTACAGTAATAGACACGTGACAAAAAGGCAGGCATGCTAGTAATGACATCATAATGGTTCTCGTGGTAAAAAAGGTATATCTTCTTCTCGACTTCGGGTCCTTTGTATATAACAGTGTGGAAATGATCTTTGGATACGACGTGAATTTGATATTCTGGTAGAACTGTTTGGAATCGTTTGATCTCTTCGATGCTACACTTTTGTAAAGGTACCCCTGCTTTAGCATGTAACTTTACTGCCATTTCTTCCTGAATGCGACGACCCTTTCTGATATTGTCCCATTTTTGGTGTCCGTCAATATATCAGAGATTACTTCGACAGAGAAGGGATTTTATTAGACTACGATAAAATAAAGAAGAACCCAGGGTTACGAGCTTTAGCCCAATTGATGTTAAACAGCTTCTGGGGAAAATTTGGTCAAAGATCCAATATGCCACAAATAAAATACTATTCCGAACCAAGCGACTGCGACTATGTCGATTTGTTAACTAGTGATCAAATTGGTCTTATCGGTGTTAATCTCGTAAGTGATGCGATGATTGGAGGAAGATATCGTTACAAAGAAGAATTTGTTGAGGAATCCGGACGTACCAACATGGTCATTGCTGCCTACACGACTGCACAAGCAAGATTAAAGCTGTATAGTTATTTGAGAACCTGGATAACCGTGCATTCTACGCAGATACAGATTCCATTGTATTTACTTCCCAACATACTGATTGGAAACCACAATTAGGAGACTACTTAGGAGAACTAACAGATGCGATAGTTGGAAATAAAATTACAGAGTCCGTTACTAGTGGACCGAAGAACTATGCCTACAGATTAGAAGTACCAGACAACGATGGAACAGAAACTGCATGTAAAGTGAAGGGGATAACACTGAACTACAAGAACGCCCTGATCATCAACTTCGATACGATTAAAGACATGGTGATAAACAACAGAAACGATGTGAAGACTATGAGCGATAATTTCCGTATCATACGAGATAATATGAAACTACTGTCCGTATATCAAGATAAAGACTATAGAATCGTATTTGACAAAAGAGTGGCCATGGACGATTATAGCACGAGGCCGTATGGATTTTAAATTGTAAAGGCATCATGTGGATGGCTATCCGACCCATGCTTGCTTTATGACGGGGAAAATAAAATATGTATATATGTAAATTAGTGTATTATTTATTGCCCAATTGAATGAAAAGTATATAGATGCAGGAAACAATAAAAGGAAATGCACCACAAATCAATAATTATACAAAAAAAAATGGATAACAATAAAAAAAAAGATATACTAGTAGGGGTGACGTAAGGACAAAACAAAACATGGGCTGAAGAGTATAAAAAGCAAAGGGAGTTAACCGAGATCGGGATGGGAAACCAGAAAAAAGGTTAGAGATAACAGAAGACAAATCGATACCAACATAAAAGTCTGGATAGAGTACAAACCCCAATACACAAGAATCAAACAGCACAAAAGGAGGTATCAAAATAGAATAAAACAATGGAAAGAGGTTTTGGGTTAGAATAATGAACCCGGTTGCCCCACCCCAACCGTCACACCACTCTCACACCATTTCTCTACGCTCACAGTGCTCTACGTTCTTGACGCTTGGAAGTAGGGTTTATGACCAAACAAGGAAAATAGGCGTGGTTAATTAGCTCATTTGCATAATCAGGGGTAATTTATGGATTTTAACATTAGCTCTATGGAATTAAAAATGCCCTAGGGTGACCCGATTCACTACTATCAATGATAAACACCGAGAATTGTATTCCGAATATATTTTGCGGGAAAAAGCACGGGGTTTTATTCAACATACGCTGAATAAAGATATTTTATCTAACGGGTCAAAACCGGTTTAAACTTGACATAGCATTAGAGAAATCAGTTTTCGGATCAGCACTAGTAGGTCGGTGAATAAACTCAGTGACTATAAGAGTCAGCGAGCAGAGGCATCAACCAAGTGCTAACAAATAACTAAATACCTAACTTATTGTAAATTTAGTTTCTTCAGATGGCCATTTCAACAACTACTGTTTCTTCAGTGCAGATCAAATAAAAATATCAAGAAAACCATAAACCGAAAAATTATAGAGCTGACACAGAACAAATAACAAATACAACCTAAAGGCTAAATTGGAAGCCAAAATCAGCTAATAACAAGGCTTAGCAAGATAGAGGTACTCCTCAGTTTTGAACAAAAATTTCAAAAGCAATGATCTAGAATTACTCTGATAAGTACACTGAACAGCAAAGATAGTGCATTTCTTTTTGCTGATCAGTATATACTTATATGCGTCATTCTAATCACTTTGTATTGGTTGCTTAACGCGGTGCATTACTTTTCGCTATGAAGGTGTACGCATAACATGTTTCCTCATTGGAGAGGGGAGATAGGTAGTATAGAGTGTAGCAAATTTTGTGTAAGTATCGAACATTGATGTAAGTTATGTAATGTGGTCATGCGTGCCAAAAGTGAGCAGCATTGCCGATTTGCTACTATAAAGGACATAGTCCTGAGTAACAAGGTAAAATATCCATCTTGACAGAAAATTTTCCTACCATAAAAGTCATAAAAGGCGCACTGAAACTAAGGTGGAATTTCAAAGAATTATTACAGCATGATGCTGCAATAGTTTCAAAAGGGTAGTTTTTTCCTGACTTTTCATGACATTTCTTCCAATAAACACTCCCAATTACAGACGAAATGCTAGTTTTATGAAAGCATAGATGATTTCATGTTTACAGATTATATACCTGTCTATACCACTCTCCGAATGAGAAGGGTATATATACCCGCGTCTGTCATTACGTCTATCCGTCCGTCCAAATTTTCGTGAAGCTTTGCAATGGTACATATTTTGTCCCAAGCTGTGTATGGTCATGCAATATTGTTGGGTGCATTTTCAGACCTTTTAAACAATACTTTCTGTGTACAGACTTGATCACTTCTGACTTTTATGGATGTGGTTTGTTTCCATTGATTTATTCACTTTTTTACCTTTTTGGGGCCATTTAGGGCTTACTATATGGTGTGAGGTTCCTCACTGTGTTGAAGACCATATGGTGACCCCTAGAGGTTTTGTTTTTGGTCGTTTTAACCTGGATATGGGATGTTGTCTCCTTGACATTTACCCCATTTCCTTTCTTTTTCATATTTAACATTATAGAGTTATTTTTCCTTCAGCTTTCTGCAATGGTAAATGATACAATATTGAAATCTATTCAAAAGCTTTTTAAGAATGTATTCTCCCGAGGGGGTCAAAATTTTCCTGCATCAAGTTTTTTTTTCCGAAACCTGCATTTTTATAATGAGGCTTGTTTAGGGAGGGTCCCAATATCCCGTATCCCAGTAAGTCTGGACGAAAATTTGCCTTTGAAAATTGAAGATATCCCATTAATTATTCAAATATCCCGTTTTCCACAGTCAAAACATCCCATATCCCAGTACTTTTTGTTTCAAATAACCCATATCCCATACCCAAAAGTGGTAAATATATTGTATCCCAATATACCCTAAACAAGCCTCTTTAATGCTAAGACCCAGAAAAAAATAGTTTTTGAAAACCATAGGTCCGTGTGCATTTTTTGTGCTATAGTCATTTGAAAACCTCTATTTATGACGATTTTGTGAAAATTTCGTCAATTTTGGCCTATTTAGGGCCATTTGTGACTAAAATATAGATTTCTAGCATCAAGTTTACAATATTTCTATTGTCTCATAAAAAATTGCCATTTTTGCAGTTTTGGTACCAAAATTTATATAAATTATTTTTTCTATATGCAAATTTATATACAATTGGTTTGAAAGCACACCCAAATTTATATATTTTATGCAAAAAACCATACCCGAATTTTTGGCACATCCCCGTATACCAAAATAATGGAAGTATCCCCCCCACCCCGACCCGGGCAAAAATTAGAATTTTCCAATTCTCGAAAACTACTTGTCGTAGGTACATAAATTTTTGACACAATTAGGGAGGGTCAATATATAATGTATATTAATAAAAAATGTCACCCATAAGGCAAGTTATAGAATTATTCATAAACGAGATTTTAACGAGACTGAAACCCCGGGAAAATACATCCTTAAGAAAGACAACAATATACAAACACTACAAAATTAGTGCCTATATAAGAGGTTTTTGGCTGAAATGATAATAAAAATCAGTTAATTAGAATAAAAGTGTTGAATAGGTTTTTTTATCATACATACCCGCACAGGGTCCTGTACATATTTCTGTCTGAGTTTCCAGGTTAGTACCTGAACACTGTGAACCACCATAGGCTGGTGCGGGGTTCGTGCAGTCTCTTGTTCTTGTTTTACTTCCTGATCCACAAGGATTATCGCATGCTCCCCAGTCACCCCAGTTTGACCATGCACCATTGACTGTAAAAGACAAATATCTCTATATCCATTTGAAACCTTGGAACTCATAAAATCACCGGACTTCAAAGATAGTCATTTTCTGAAAGTGAACTTGGCATGTTCTAAGCATATCCGACTTGTCCTTAACTCATATCTGTGAGAACTCGGGAATGTCCTGTCTCTGTGAGGTAGTCGGGACATGATACGGAAATCCCAACTGTGAACCATTGTATAGCCAAACTGTATGGAGAAAGGAGAAATGCCATGCACGCCCCTATGGAAAGCCAAAGGGGTCAAAATTCTTTATGCTGAATTATAAATTCAAAATAAAGAAATTAGAATGTAGGATAATAAATTTAGAAGAGAGGATGTATAATTTCGAATTTCGAACTCAGAATCCTGAATACAGAAGTAAGCATTTAGAAAACAGAAGTAATAAGTCAGAATATATAGAAAGTAGAATGTAGAATATAAACTTATATAAAACTAAGAAAAAAGAATTCAGCATAAAGAATTTTGACCCCTTTGGTTTTCCATACGCCCCATGCAGTATAAAGATCCCTTTTATATTTCGATAAGGAGAGAAGACTGACTGGATGTCGTATAGACAGCTAAATTTCATGTCCCTACCCATTTCTTTCTTTTTCCAGTGGCAATCCTTCCACCTTTATTTCTTTCTTCTTTGACCTATATTTTCTTGGAATTTATTAACTTGTTCTCGTCCCGATATTGCTGAAATATTGTTCACTGGTTGTTAAACTCCAACTAATCAATCAATCAACTAGAAGATATGAAATAAGTGGAAATAACTCCTTGGTTTGTAAAATATCTAGTTGCTCTGTTAAGGAATTTAAATACCATATTTTGAGCAATTTATGGTAGTTATGGGAAAATTCCTTTGTATGGACATTTGTATTAAGTTAATTCATTCTTTTAATAGAACCAAATATTTGGTAGAAACATACTACGTTTTGCCAGCCATAATATCGGATCTTTGATTTCTTCAAGGATGACCTCTTAAAATATTTAAAAAAGCTTAAATATTAACTTACTTGGTGGACACGTATTAGCATTACAGGTCTGTGTTTCCTGTGAATTACCGGCACATGGCGCTCCATTGAATGAAGGGAAAGGATCAGAGCAGGATCTTGACCTGTATCTACTACCGGAACCACATGTCTGTGAACAACTTCCCCATGATCCCCATTGTGACCAATTACCATCAACTGTAAAGTAGAAGAATAAAAGGTTTAATATCGATTTTTGTAGGAGTAACGCTAAATGGCCCAAAATAAGACCGATTGCAATCGATCTATATGGTGAGAATAGCAAAACCCGATTTGAATCGATCGCAATCGGTTCAAATATTGAAAGTGTGAACGGGGTATAATTTGCAAAGCTAAATGAGGTACCAATCCAATCCCATTTGTTTTTCAGCTTGTTTTGAAAATCAGAAATACGTTTAGTTTCGGTACAATTGATTTAAATTTGATTATTTTAAATATTACCTGCTGATGATCCATAAATACAACAGAGGAACACGGCAATCTTTTGTAGCATATTGCTTTATCGGCATCTGAAGAAAAAAAAGAATTCTGTTCTACCAGGCCATAATATAAAAACACAAAAATTTACGGTATAGAATCGTTTTTCATTAAATACTCCCACCTTCGACTAGAGCAATGGCAACACACATTAGGTGTCACTAGCGAAATAGTTGGTTCGGTCTGGTCGCGATCTCCTTGGGCAAAAGCAAGATTCTAATATGATGTCTCTCCAAACCCGTGGTAAAATCGCTATATACTCAAGGCTGTTTTAAAAAGATGCGATTGGAAATCAAAATAAAGGTGCTTATAAATATTTCAACTGTCAATTTTGTATTGTTAATCAGCTTTCAAATCCACGTAAATTATATTTGATTAAAAGATATCATCAAATTTATATACCGGTATAGGTTTTCAGTTCTCGTTATATGTTCAATTGGTAGAACGGCGATTATTTGCTTTCACCTGTTCCTTATTTCTCCTATTAGAATCGAAATAATTACTGGGAGCCTGAATATATACTAATTTTACCACGGGTTGGCCTTCTATGTCGATATTTTACCCCTCGCTGCCGCTCAGGGTAAAATATCGGGCATAAAGGGCCAACCCGTGGTAAAATCAGTTAAATATTCAAGCTTCCAGGAATTATTTCTTCAATAAATAACACATTTATCGACGTTATTATAAATTAATTTTCTGCAAATCGCCATTTCGACAACTTTTGTCTCTTCGGTGCAGAAAAAAAAGTCATCAAAGCGAAACGTTTGTAAAAGTTGATAGAGAACAATAAAACGTGCATTTCAGGTCAACATCGTAGTAAAAACCACAGTTTCGGAGATTGCTACTGATGTGGCCCTGATTCGACAATCTAGTGGAAAATATGGGCATTCAACATATTCCGGCAACAAATAAAACTAATTGTGGCTAGAAGTTTTGAGTGAAGTATAGCAGATAAAATTTTAATTACCCGAACATAATTCTGCTTTTTGAGACTTTTATTTTAGTATCCTATAATAAGGTCCGTTTTCTTATTGGTATTTTTTTTTGTCAAAAAAGCGAGTTGACTGTCGTTGGGAGTATGATGGATGCAGAAGCTTAAATTACCTCAAATGTATAATAATAAAAACAATGACATTTAGCAGCCGAAGTAAAAAGATAGTGAATTATATAGCATCATTATGTTTAAGAAGCTTAAATCCCTATAGACCATTCAATTTTCTTGATAACAGTTTGAGTAAAAAAAATATTTTGTCTCCGCCAATTGTTGTCGTCCTGATTGTCGGACATATTACTCGAAGAGCGGAGTTTCTATGATTTGGCTGCAAATGTTTATATCATATTGGAAACTCTGAATGAGAAACTCCTGGAAACTAAAACTTGCTTGTCAGATAAAGTGACACGAATGTCGATACAAGTGTATAGAAGCATGTAGTTGAACTTTTTTTTTTGTATGAGAAAATTGAGATGTTTTGAATGCTATACAAGAATATCAAGAATATCGGGATAGTATGCTAATTCAAAATAATAATAAAAATAATGAAATACTTACAAATATTTGATAATATTTCGCCTTGATGGATTATATATTATTGTTATGGATTAAGGCATAATTTGGCACATTAACCTATTTTTATTTTTATTCAGTTTAATTTTTCTATTTTTCTATAAGGCTTAGTTCTAAATCACTTTTCATAATCTAATACTTATAAGATTATATGAATCGAATAACAACAGTTGAACAATGTATATTTAGTCTTTGACTTAGCTGAACAAAATATGTATGCAAACTCTGAAGCTTGTGGAACAAATGAGAACATATTGTAGTACATCTCCGGGAGGAGGGGGGTTACTTCCATATACGGGTCGTGCGGCAAATTTGGGTGCTTATTTTACAAATTTTAGTATTTATTTGATGCTCAGTTTTCCTCTTCCATATTTACGTTTGCGGGTCTATTTTCAACACAAATGGTATAATTTGGGTTGTTTTCAATTTTGTATAACTATTTAACTATTACGAAAGGTTTATTAAAAATATCAATTTTGTTGTGATTAAACAAATTTAATATGCCATAATCGGTTTGCTGTAATCAAGAACATTCTATAATTCCCTGTTATCTGTTATTGGAAAAAACAGTTCGCTGTTCGACCCCTTATCCCTTCCCTCTCATATAAATAATTAATCTAAATGCTGGGGAAATTTTCCGGGGTGAAATAACACTTTTTCCATACACGTCTTTGAATCCAGTTGGTAAAAGTTTAATAGATGCTAATGCTGAACTGTCTTCAACTAATACAACCGGGTTTTAGTTATCCGACATTGACTCTAATAATAGTTTAAAAGTTTCCGGTTTTGGTAAGCGAGTACAACCAACTGCACTGTACCATGGAACCTCGAGAACAATCCCTTTACAATGGTAATGACACAAATTAGTACCGACAAACTTCTGAAAATCATGATTTTAGTATTATGTAGGCAGTATTGACCATATATGTACGCCCCTATTCCAGCATTTTTTGAGTACATGATTATGTATTGTTGACATTTGCCCCACAAGCTTCCTCGAGGGGAGGAACTGACATTTTTTAAGTAACAAGTGTCTGTGTTACAACCCATATCCTTTATTACCCTTTTTCCCACATAAATAGATACGCGGGATAGGGTAATCAAACTTTGCATGCAGGTGCATCATGGGTTGACTCACAGCCTCCATGAATTTGGTCTCTCTGACCTATGCTTTCCCCTTGAGTGGTTTACATTCAAATTAACATCCAACAGACCTGTCAAGCTTTGAAAATTGCATCGCATGAGATTTGCCAAAATTGTCAAAGATCAAAGGAAAAATTAAAAGACAGTCTGTGCCAAAAACTTTTTTGTTCACTAGCCCTAGGGGGCTAGTAAGGCCCTGTGTTGTACTAGCCCGAACTCAATTTCACTAGCCCTTATAGAAGATTCTTTGTTAATAAGGTACAATTTTAACTAGCCCACCGGGCTAGTGACTTCAAATTTCTCCTAGCCCGAGACTGATTTTACTAGTCTCGGGCGTAGGGCTAGTGGCTAAAGGCACAGACTGAAAAGATGAAAGGAATTGATCCCAAATTTGAAAAAGCTTCTTGTGAGTCTGGCGTGGATTGTGTGATACTTGACAAGTCTACATCCAAGTCCATGTCTCAGTAACTAGACAGAGTATCATCGATCATTATCAAACCTTGCACATTTATACATCTTTGATGATAGGTCAGCATCCAGGCAAAATAAGTGTTTTATGCATGAGTGACTTACATTTAAGTCTAAGTTCAGATCCCAGTCACTATATTATATATGGTAGAATCATCTAACTTAAACCTGCATGCATCTATGATGGTAGGTCAAAATCCAGGCAAATTAGGTCACTTTATATTCTTCTATGCATCCAATTTTATATCTTAATCACTGTACATGATAAGATCATGAATCCTTGCATATGCATGTCGTGCATTATATCACTTTGACCTATATTTTTTGCTTGAATGGACAAATTCAGGTTTTGATCATTATGCATTGTAGGATCATCTTTCCTCCCATATACATGTACATGCATCTCTGATGGAAGTTCAGCATCAAGGCAAAATACGTCACTTTGACCTATTTTTTCTGCATGAATTGACAATTTCAGATATCAATCATTATACATTGTAGGATCATCTAACCTTGCATATGGATGCATATATTATAGAAGGTCAGCATCTAGGCTAATTAGTCTCCTACCGGCTTCACCAAACGGGACTTTAGGTTTGCACTTCGTCAGTCTGTCAGTCTGTCACACTCAGTTTTCCAGACTTTTCTCCCATACTATAAGAGATATTTACCGGTATCTTATATTTGGTATGTAAGTCTACCACCATGAGTTACAGATCAAGTTCAAGTTTAGTTCCGGTTCATTGATTTTGGACAGAGTTATGGGCCTTTGACTTAGAAAATTTTGGTAAAATATAGGTTTTCTGGACTTTTTTTCTAAACTGTATTGATTTTGGACAGAGTTATGGGCCTTTGACTTAGAAAATTTTGGTAAAATATAGGTTTTCTGGACTTTTTTTCTAAACTGTTCCAGATATGAAGCTAATATTCGCTATGTGAGTCTACCACTATGAGATACAGATCAAGTTCGAGTTTGGCTCTGGTTATTGATTTTGGTCTGAGTTATGGGCCTTTGACTTAAAAAATATTGGTAAAATATAGGTTTTCTAGACTTTTTTTCTAAACCATTCCAGATATGAAGCTAATATTTGTTATATGAGTCAACCACTGTGAGTTACAGATCATGTTTGAGTTTGGTTCTGGTTCATTCATTTTGGACGGAGTAATGGGCCTTTGACTTAGAAAATTTTGGTATAATATAGGTTTTCCGGACTTTTTTTCTAAACCGTTCCAGATATGAAGCTAATATTTGTTATATGAGTCAACCACTGTGAGTTACAGATCAAGTATGAGTTTGGTTCCGGTTCATTCATTTTGGATGGAGTTATGGGCCTTTGACTTAGAAAATTTTGGTATAATATAGGTTTTCCGGACTTTTTTTCTAAACCGTTCCAGATATGAAGCTAATATTTGCTATGTGAGTCTACCACTATGAGTTACAGATCAAGTTTGAGTTTGGTTCCGGTTCATTGATTTTGGTCAGAGTTATGGGCCTTTGACTTAGAAAATTTTGGTAAAATATAGGTTTCCGGACTTTTTTTCTAAACAGTTCCAGATATGAAGCTGATATTTGCTATGCGAGTCTACCACTATGAGTTACAGATCAAGTTTGATTATGGGTTGGGTCCATTGATTTTTGACTTAGTTATGGGCCTTGGGCTCAGAAAACTTTTCTTCTTTAACTACTTGTATTTTGCTGGTATAACAAAAAATTGTTCCTCTGGTGGGGGACTTCTGCATTGCCTAGCAATGCGATCTACACTTGTTGAATCTAGTTGACCTATATTTTCTGCTTGTCCAACTTTCATTAATTTTATGAACGATTTCATATCTCAGTTGGTGTACATAATACAATTATGTAATCTTGCATGCATTCTTACATATGCATGCTTTTTCAATAGAATGTCAGCTTCCAGGCAACATTGGGTTGCTGTATCAATGTGCCATAACTAAGCAAACTTTGTAATCGTTGATTACCTATGGTCTATTATACTTGTCGGCTGAATTGTCCAAACACATCATTAATAGTCTAAGTGACTATATCTGATTTAGTTGCTATGTAGTCATTAATGACAACAATTGGGATATACAAATTAACTTGACCAATCATGTAACTGCAAGCTATATATGTATATCAATTTAGGGACTTTCCAAAATGATGATTGCCCAAAAGGCAATGTCAGCTATTTCTATCGCCTGGCATTTGTTTGTGTCCACACCCTTTGTTAATTTTTTCAATTATCTGATAATCTTCTCTGAAACAACTGTACCTTTTAAACAAACTTTGCCTGAATCATCACCATTGTATCTAGTCTCATGAGTCTTAGGACCGAACAACTTGTTTCTGTTACTAAAAATAGCACATTGGGTAAATTTGTGTTTTTGGCAAAACACTCAAAACCATTACAGTTATAACAGTAACATGAAATATAACACTAAAAATCTGACAGAAGTAGAAGTGATCAGCATTACAAGGTTCAACTATATTGGTATTTTGAAGAATATCTACATGTAAGTACATGTACCTATATTTAACTCTGGGGTTTTTGCAATTTTCGGTCAATTTTTGTCATTTTGTACATTTTGCCTTTAGTTTATATTTCAAACAACAATTTGAGATAAAGGTTAAAATCTATTTGTAGAAATGTTCACAATGTCAAGGACTACATTTTATCTTCATAATGGAAGTTGTCTGACAAGTCTGCACCTCATCCAAAATTGCTGCCAGCAGGAAATGTAGTGTAATATTGGACCCTGAGGCCAGAGGGAAACTTATTTAAAGATCTTTTCATCTGAAACAACTTGGCCAATTGGAACCAAACTAGGCCACAATAGTCCTTGTGTGATCCCCTTTAAAAACTTTGTCCAGCAAGTCCATGCATTATCAAATATGGCCAAAAGCAGGGTTGTTGGCATTTAACCCTATTTAAAACACATTCAGAGGTCTTCTTCTCTGAAGCTGCTTTGCTTGTTGAATCCAAGCTTGGTCACAAAAGTCCTTGGTTGGTTTCCTTCACAAATATGTCCAGCAAGTCTTCTTCTCATTCAAGATGGGGAATTTAGCTTAACATTGGACCCTATGAGAAAGTCTTCAAAGATCTTCTCATCTGAAGCCACTAAGCCAATTGGAACCAAACTTGTCACACTAGTCCTGCCATGGTTTCTTTTTTTAAAAAAATGTCTGGCAAGGCGGCACCTCATCGAAGATGGCCATCAACAAGGAACTTAGTTTATAATTGTTCCGAACCATTTTTAAGATAAATTATTCTCCTTTGAAAGAACATGTTCAATTGGAATCAAATTTGGTCACAATTGTCCTTAGTTGCCTCCATATGTTATAGAAAATGACCAACCAGCAGGTAGCATGATTGTACATGTACTAAGATTTTCTCCTCTAAAGCAAAAAAAGCCAATTAGGACCAACCTGGACACAAGTCATTTGGTGATTCCTTAAAAAAAAATGCATCCAGCAAGTACACACCACATCTAAGATGGCTGCCATCATGGAACTAAGTTTTATATTGGACCCTATTGATAAACATTTTCAAAGATCTTTTCATCCAAAACTACATACATGTAGCTAATTGGAACCAAACTTGGTTACAATATTTTTTGGATGGTCCCTTTTGAAAAAAATGTGTACTGCAACTCGGCATCCCATTCAAGATGCCCACCAACAGCAAACATATTTTAACATTTGATAATATGGGGAAGCTTTGAAACAGCCATAAAGGAATGGTCCACTCAAGTAATCTAATCCAGATTTTTTGCCACTGAAATAAATCAAAATGACATGAATGGGTTTCTGCAGGAAATTAAACCTTGTATATGACTCCAAGGAGTCTGCACTGTCTTGAATAATAAAGGAAGTGTCTATATACTTCATGGAACACATGGTGGTTCTCCACACAGTTTGCCTACAATATAATGGTTGGTGTCCAGGCTTTCTGTATTAAGACCTGACAACCCTGCATTAACAAGGTACAAATATTCCCTATTTGGGCATTTAGACTGAGCCTTTGAAAAATGATTCAAGTGCAAGGCTAAATTCTAGATACTTGCCATGTAATATATAATAAATATATTAAGTGTGAATACATGTAAACATATTTCTTTATTATCAGAGGCTGTGACATGGTAAGACACAATTTTGTTGTTAGACTTCAGTTCGGTATCATTAAACTTTTCAAAATTCTTATTTTTTTAGTTATTCTTTATTTTAGTTGCAGCAAGCATTACTTCATTTACTATGAAATAACCAAGACCAATAGAACTTCGTCATTTATAAATGCAGAATGTCTACATATTGGTCAGCCGTTTTGGTTTTACTTCTCTTTTGACATTCTGATAGTTCGTAAATGAAATAGATAAAAATTTTATGCCCCCTCCCCTATCCAACAAAGATGATTAAAATGCAAAAATACATGAACATTAGAGAAAATTAAGGTATACAAATACTATTTCATTTTGTATCTAATTTGTACATATTTTGAAACTGAGGTGCCTTGATTAAGTTAATTTTCAAGCTGAATCATTCTTTTCTTTTCCTCTTCATTAATTGATTCTTTTCTTTTCATCTTCATTAATTTATTCTTTTCTTTTCCTCTTCATTAATTGATTCTTTTCTTTTCCTCTTCATTAATTGATTCTTTTCTTTTCCTCTTCATTAATTGATTCTTTTCTTTTCCTCTTCATTAATTGATTTTTTTCTTTTCCTCTTCATTAATTGATTCTTTTCTTTTCCTCTTCATTAATTGATTCTTTTCTTTTCATCTTCATTAATTGATTCTTTTCTTCTCCTCTTCATTAATTGATTCTTTTCTTTTCATCTTCATTAATTGATTCTTTTCTTTTCCTCTTCATTAATTGACAAATGTGAGATGTCATGTTTTGTCCACTTTGCAATGAAATTGCTGACTGTTACCTAAAGAAAAGTTTTTGTTTCAAAACTTCAAAAAATATCTTATTTAATCACAGTCAGTATAAATTTGTTTAGTTCACCTGGCTATACCAGGGTGAGCTTTTGCCATCACTTGGCGTCCATCATTTGTCATCCCTCAGTCCGTCAGTTGTTAGCTTTTTTTCAAAAATTTTCTCCTCTGTAACCATTGGGCAAAATGAAACCAAACTTCAACTGAATCATCACTTGGGTATCTTGTTTCAAATTTGTTATTTTCTATGTTCCAGGTCAAACAACATGGCTGCCGTTACTAAAATAGAACATGGGGGTCGATTTGTCGTTTTTGGCAAATAGCTCGAAAACTGTTACAGATATCAAAAATTTGATATAAAATGTTCAGCATGACAAGATCTACCTACTCTGAAATTTCGACCAAAATCATATTACCCATTTTAAAGTTATTGCCCTTTTTCCATAAAATTTCAAAATTTTGACAAAAAAAAGTACTAAAACATATAGAGGTTAAGTGTATATTGCAAAAATGTTCAGCATATCAAGATCTATCCATCTGGCAATTTTGAGGAAAATCTAAATACCCATGTAGGAGTAATTGCCCTTTATAAGTCAAAATTTTTCATGATTTTATATATTTTGTCCTATATTTTTTCAAAATTAGTTCAATATAGAGGTTAAGTTTAAATGTTAGCATATCAAGATGTACCGGACCTCATGGAAATTTTGAGTACCCATATCGGAGTAATTGCCCTCTATTGGTCAAATTTTTTGTGCTTTTATACATTTGTCTTATACTTCAAAATCAATTTCAGATAGAGGTCAAGTTTAAATTCCAAAAGTTTTCAGCATGTGAAGGACTCAATTTTATTGAACATGGTCTAGTTGTTCAATGTCTTCCAAGATAGCTGTCAGCAGGGAACTTAGTTTAGCATTTGACCCCACAGGGAGACATTTTCTAAGATCTCATTCTGAAAAACTATCAGGCCAATTAAAGGCAATCTTGGTTACAATAGTCTTTAGTTGGCTCCTTTGAAAATTGTCTTGGACCCAGGGAAAACATTCAAAGATCTCACGGAAACAACAGAGCATATTTTCTCCGAACTGTCACAATAGTCCTTGTTTGGTCCTCTCTAAAAAATTGTCTGGGAAATTGCACTTCATTCAAGATGGCCACTAGCGGGATGGTGGACCGGGGGTTGGGGGTGGCAGTCTCATCCTGATTTCCCGTTATTAAAATGAGCAAATCCCGAAATCCCGTACATTTTTGGCGTAATGTCCCGATCCCGGCAGATTGTAGTTAAGAAATCAATTTTTTCCAATCCCATTAAATTTTACCATAAATTCCCAATTTTCCCTGGTCCAAAACATCACTTTCCTGTGTCCTGATGGCATTTTCATCCCAAATTCCTGGCCTTAAAAAAGGACCATCCCGAATTCCCAAAGTAAAAAAATGGCCAATCTCAGTGTCCTGAAAATGTTATCGCCCCCCCGCTCCCCCTCCCCCACCAGCAGGTAACTTAACTTAATTTAACATTGTACCCTATGGGTAAACACATTCAGAGATTTTCTCCTCTGAAACTACTAGGCCTTTTGGAACCAACTTAGTCACAATAGTTCTTAGTTGGCCCCCTTTGTATAGTGTGTCTACATCACATCCTAGATGGCCGCCAGCTGGGAATATAGTATAACATTTGATTAGATGGTAAAGCATTCAAAAAGATTTTCTCCTCTGAATCACCAAAGTCAATGGGATCCAAAACTGGTAACACCAATTCTTTGGTGGTCCCCTTACAAAATAAGTCTGTAAGTCTGCACTTCATCCAAGATGGCTGCCAACACAGAAATTATTTTAACATTGTACCCGATGGGAAAAATACATTTAATGATATTCTCACTTGAAACTGTTAGGCCAATTAGAACCAAATTGAGTCACAATTTTACATGGTTGGTGCCTTTAGAGTTTTGACTTTTTGTTCCTACCTAAGTTGGATCCCTTCAAAAAGGTGACCAGCATTAGTCTTTACCATATCCAAAATGGTTTTCATCAGGAAATATAGTTCAACTTTGATGCAATTCACATCAAGGTCCATGAACATACTTGAAAGGGAGGCCCTTTATTATTTAGATTATTTAAGACTGTCTATGTCAGCAATGGCCCAGGTGAGTGATACAGGCTCTTGAGAGCCTCTTGCTTCTAATCAATAGATAGCTTGCACCTTATTGAAAAATTTTTCCTCCAATTATATCAGGGGAAGCTGTGTACATAAGACTAAGGTTGGAACAATTAAATCATTGAAGTATCACTATATTGCAATACTTTTGGTTTGAATACAATTTGAAATATTTGGTTTAATTAGCATTCTTTACAATAGTGGTCAAGATATTGTATTTCAATAAATTTTTTTAGATCTCCTGTAACGATTTGGCTTGAATTTTTATCATGTCATGATCACTGTCTCTTTTTCAAAGATTTGCATCTTGCTTGCCAAGATATGAAATCACAGATATAAATATACCCATACATCTTTGGATTCCTTAAAAGAATGCATAGGAAATTGTGTGCATGTATCTGACAATATATATTAACTATTTGTTTACATGGGAACTTTTGAAGAGTTGAAAAAAACATTGTCTCAAAGTTTGTAAAAATAAGAAAAAACAGTGCTGATAAAAATCATGCACAAAACCTGTTTTATACATTATGAACCAGGATTCCTATAGTTTCTAATTAATGGACGAAAAATATGTATATTGGGTTTTTTTTATTTGTTTTTACAACAGGAATTGTTATGTTGACAATTATCTTTTAATCAAAGCTCCGATGGAGCTGAATCTCAAAGCCCTGAAAATCTACACGTGGCAAAACTTTGTAGTCATTCAAAGAACTGCTGCATACGTCTGCATGTATTAAGTTATTCTGTATTACATGAAAATAATCGGATTGTGTGATTTTGCATTTCGATTTCATTGCTATAAATATATGCAATACACTGTCACAGGTAAACAAATGTTATTTTCATCTTTGACAAATTACTGTGCGACAGGTTAGTTGATCCAAGACACAATGTAAAAAAACGAGTAATTTGATAAACATGCATATTGTTTTCAATTTAATATAACAACACCGTATTCAACTCAAGAAAATGAAGAAATATAACTTAAAAACACAATGTATACGATTTCGAAAGAAACTTGCGCACTATACTTTATCGGAAGCACGAAGATCATCATTTAGAGCTGTTCATAGGCTTGAAGCCTCACGTGATTTTTTCTTGTCATTTTAACATCTCTCCAGCTTGTTTCATGGCTTCGAGATAAAAATCAGTATGAAATGAATCAAAGAAGACAAATTTTGACGACTAAATGCTTGATTGAAAATATTAAGTTATACTTATATTTGCTATGCTTTATTTTATTTTTTTATTGAAAAATTTTTAATTTTGTCATTTAGATTCATATTTATGCATGTTGTTTTGCATTTTATATTGAATGTTAATGGACCTTTATATAAGTCAGTTTTTATGCTACATTTGTACATTTGTAAAAGCAGCAGTGGATTCAGTCTTCAAAAAAGGATTATCCAGGCTATTTATAGCCATTTATGGGTTAACCTTTGTCTAAATTCAGCAAATATAAAACAATTACAGAGAAAGATGATGCCGACCCCTGATCCCTTTTAATCTGCCAGTTGAAAGCCTCTAGTGAACTAAAACAAAACTTCAATTTCTTTAAAAGAATAAACTGAAAATGAATCAGCACTAGAGCTTGCAGAACTTGGATGTATAGCAGATACTTTTGAAGAAGAAGCTGAATTTGAACAAGAATTCTCATGGGGAAGTTCCACAAACATGTGAGTGAGATCAGGTGGAATTAAAAACATTTAAGAGTTGATTTAGAAAAAACTAAAGAAGAGTTGAAATCAGCCAAGCTTTATCAAATTTCTAAACTTGAGATGAAATGCAAAAGTGTATTTTCAACTTATAGTACATCAGAATAAACATAGTATGTTTAGGTACATGTCATCTAAACTTCCAGCAAGAGATATTAAAATGTTGCCACAATTATTCTTACAGCTTGGAATTAGTGTTAGCAGAAGGACAGAAAGCATCCAATGTGGATATCTATTTAATGTGGATTAACATAGAGAAATGTAGACAGATCATTCAGCAATTACATGGTACAGAAAAGGACCAGTTTTATTTGGCAAGTCTGTAATTATAGCAAAGTATATCTACATTTAAGAGCAGGTGCTTTCGAGCAGCATGAACTATCTGCATGCATGCCTGCCAACCTCCAAAAGGACTGTTGGGTCATTCAAATATTGAGTCATAGCACACCACAACCTACTTTAACAGTTACAATATGTTTAATTCTGGAGTTCTTTCAGGGATCCATAGCAAACAATAATGTATAATTAGATATATTCCAGTATTTTAACATGTGTAGAAAGAAAATTCAGTAAAGCAGTAAAAATAATACAGTTTAGCTTTAATGGCTTGAATTTCAATAGCTTGAACTACAACGATATCTTGAATCCCCTTTTTTGTCCATTTATTAAAGTTTTAACAAATAATCCCAATACCCCTCTAGCTTGAACTGATTTTTTCAGTCCCTTGGGTTTTCAAGCCATCTAAATTCCATTGTAGCAATGTAAGAGTCATTTCTACATGGACTAAACATTAATCAGACTGATCAGACTGCATTTCCTCAACTAATAAGTAAACGATAAATGGTATAGTTTTGGGGTTGTGGCAGTAAAATTCTGCTATGAGGTCAGGATTAAGGTATGATGCTGGGATCTGCTGTTGTTAACTTATGGGAAATCATAATAGACATGTTTTGAAGGGCAGGAGTATTGAAATGAAAATATTTCAGGATGCAGGAAAAACAAGAGAAAATTTTTCCATCCACAAGAAATTATAAAAATGTTAACTTGGACAGAAAAAGTGTCAATTTATTTTATTTGATAATACAAATGTACTTGAATCAGAATTCTCTAATTTCTAGCAAATTTAACCAACGTCTGACTGGTGTGATAAAAATATTTCTCATCTCTAGAGAGAGAACAGCATATGTCAGATTTCCCGCCAAATCTATTCGGAACATAATCCTCAGTGTTTTACATTATGTCATTAGAGAAACATTTTCTACAACTTAAATATGTTAATTATGAAATTTCTCGCATCTTGTTAAATAAATTTTGGAAATGTTTAAAAACTCTGTAAGCCTCATTTTCAAACATTTGCAAAATTTATTATACCCCCTGCAAACAAAGTTTGGGGGTATATAGGAATCACCCTGTCTGTCTGTCTGTCCGTCCTTCTGTCCACACTTGTCGTAAGCGCAACTCCTCTTAAACCACTTGAAGGATTTTGATGAAACTTTACACAAAGAAAGGACACTATATGGAGATGTGCATGAAGGAATATAATTATTGTCAAAAACTAGGAAGGGGAGATAATTGGACTCTGACTTTTCATTGATTCCCCATGCATGGGTTACCTCGTAAGCGCAACTCCTCTTAAACCACATGAAGGAATTTAATGAAACGTTACACAAAGTAAGAACACTATATGGAGATGTGCATGAAGGAATATAATTATTGTC
>MJUU01071872.1:198989-212789 GCA_002080025.1 Modiolus philippinarum
CTTATTGTCCCCTGCCACAATGCAACGGAGGGACATTATAAGTAATGGTCTGCGTCCGTGTGTCACCTTTTTTGTGGTTGCAACTTCTCAGAAACTGCTGGTCAGAATTCATTCAAATTTTACAGGATTGTTAGTCACCATTAGTACAAGATTATATCGCATCGCCATTTTGATTCGTCAAATTTTGTCGGTGTTATGGGACTTAGATTATTTCCACATTGTGATACAATGGCAAATCTTGTGGACGCAAATCCTCCGAAACTGCTAGTCCGAATTCATTCTAATTTTTCAGGATTGTTAGTTGCCATTTGTACTAGATCATATCGCATCACCATATTGGTCAAATATTGTAGGGGTTATTTGACTTTAAAAAATTAACAATGTTATACAATGACAGATCTTGTGGACGCAACTCCTCAAAAACCACTACACAGATTTCCTTCAAATTTTCCAGGATTATTAGTCTCCATATGTACTAGATCATGGCAATTTATTGTCCCCTGCTGCAACGCAACGGAGGGACATAGTAATGGTCTGCGTCCGTGTGTCCGTGCATCTGTATGTCACGTTTTTTTTGGGCACAACTCCTTTTACACCACTGGATAGATTTTGCTGAAATTTTGTTTGATTGTTTGTCACCAACTGTAGTTGATCATATCATGCTGCCATTTTGATTTTACAGATTTTACAGGAGTTATGGGACTTTAACGACTTAATGCATGCTACAGCTTAGGAACACTTTGTGGGCGCAACTCCTCGGAAACCACTGTACGGGTTATGCTGAAATTTTATTTGAACATTTGCCACCATATGTACTTGATCATATTATGCCGCCATTTGGATTCGACAAATTTTACAGGAGTTATGGGACTTTATCGACTTAATGCATGCTACAACATAGGAAGACTTTGTGGACACATCTCGTCAAAATCGAATAAAGGGATTTTGCTGAAATTTTGCTTGGCTGTTTGCCACCTAATGCAGTTGATCATATCCTGCCGCCATTTTGATACGCTAAATTTTACATGAGTTATGGCACTTTATTGACTTTACTGCAGCGGCGGGGGACATATAGCTATGCGTAGCAATCTTGTATGTCATGATTCAAATGGCTGCTTTATTGAAAAATATGCAAGTTTATGGGAACAGTCCAAGTCATAAAAATGTGCTGCAAGAAAAATGAGCTACATTATAATTGAAACTAATTTCACCAGACTATTTATCAAGATACAATTATATCTTGTAGATGCTGAAAAGAATCAAAGAAGAAGCGCTATTGAGGAAACTATTGTTGGTAAAGGAGGTCTCAAATTTGATGACATTGCTGGACTGGTGGATGCTAAGCAGGCTTTGAGGGAGGCTATTATTATGCCTCTACATTATCCACATCTTTTTACTGGTAAAGTAAAAGTCTACACCCTTAAACTGAAAACAATTCAATGATTTTATGAAGAGCTTCAAAACTATGCTTATTTTCAAATTTCTCTTTTTCCATAGAAGTTTTTGTGACATGCAGAATGCTTGCAACACGATTTCTGTTTACTAACAGTAGATTAACATCATATCGCAGGTCTTCAATGACAATACCTATTTTCCTCAAGAAACCTTAAACAACTTCTTCAAAACTCATTTATCTGTTATTCAAACAATCAAAGTTCAATAGGATTCTGTTGTATACCAATTGGTCATCACTGGAGTATCAAGTTAAACACCTTTAAGCAATACAAATTAGTACTATATAGTTGTTTGATTAACAGAATATTGGTATGTTCATTGCAGAATTGCAAATATATTAATTAATGCTCTAGGAAATCTGCCATAATTAATTTTACCTAGTAACTGTACGCAATTCTGTTACTTTACTTTTGAATATAGATCCATTATATATAGTTTTTTGATTAACAGAATATTGGTATGTTCATTGCAGAATTGCAAATATATTAATTAATGCTCTAGGAAATCTGCCATAATTAATTTTACCTAGTAGACTGTACGCAATACTGTTACTTTACTCTTGGAATATAGATCCATTCTTGTTATCTTATTTTTGTCTTGCCCGCGACGAAAGTCGCAGAAAGCGAGACATATGCGTGCCAAGAATGACGGCAGCGGCAACGGCGGCGGCGGCGGTGTTAACTTTTACTATATACAAGATATTTTGAAAACCCTTAGATGTAGGAACATCATTTTTGGTCCAGTGGTAGTACTAATCAAGTGCTACCTGACGGACATAAAATTATGTGACCTTGACCTCTATTGCACGGTCCAGTGACCACATTAAGTTTCTTTGATTAGATCCATATCTCAATAACTGTAAGTGGTAGGTCAATTATATTTGGTATATAGGTTGGTCTTGAGTAGTACATGTCAGTCTTGCATACGACTTTTGTCCTTGACCTCAATTTCACAGTCTAGTGACCACGTTAAGTTTCTCTGACTAGATCCATATCTCAATAACTGTAAGTGGTAGGTCAATGTTATTTGGTATATAGGTTGGTCTTAAATAGTACATGTCAGTTTGGGATACACTTTTGTCCTTGACCTCAATTTCACGGTCTAGTGACCGCGTTAAGTTTCTCTGATTAGATCCATATCTCAATAACTGTAAGTGGTAGGTCAATGATGTGTGGTATATAGGTTGGTCTTGAGTAGTACATGTCAGTCTGGCATATGACTTTTGTCTTTGACCTCAATTTCACGGTCTAGTGACCATGTTAAGTTTCTCTGATTAGATCCATATTTCAATAACTGTAAGTGGTAGGTCAATAATATTTGGTAAGTAGGTTGGTCTGGAGTAGTACAGTGTACATGTCAGTCTGGCATATGGCTTTTGTCTGTGACCTCAAGTTCATGGTCCAATGAACATGTTAAGTTTTTGTGCTTAGTTTAGTTTCTCAGTAACTTTAAGTGTTAGGTCAATGATATATGGTATGTAGGTTGGGTTTAGGTAGTACATGACAATCTGCAATATGGCTTTTGTCTGTGACCTCATTTTCACGGTTCAGTGAGCATGTTGAGTTTTCAAGTATCTATTAATGTATGGTCAATAATATTCGGTATGTGGGTTTGTCTTAGATGGAACATGATATCTCGCTATTTGGCTTTAGCCCTTGACCTCATTTTTACGGTCTAGTGAACATGTTTGGTTCTCCAGTATCTATATCAGTGGTAGGTCACTGATATTTGGCATTTTGGTTTTTGGTTATATATAACAGTTTGCTATATTGCTGAATTAGTCAGTTAGAGTTTTCACATCTGTTTTGCGACCAAGTAGGGACGGGTGAGACATCAATTTGGGTCCACACTTGTTTATATGTTTAATTAAGATCTAGTAGTGTTGTTGCTATGTTTCCCTAAAAAAATCCTAAATTAAGCTGGTTAAATAAAAACAAATTTATTTGCAGGTGGAATAAAGCCATGGAAGAGAATTCTGTTGTATGGGCCACCTGGGACAGGAAAATCAAGATTGGCACAAGCCATATCCTCAGAAATAAACTCTACATTTTACTGTGTTTCTAGTTCAGATCTAGTGTCAAGCTGGGTAGGGGAAAGTGAAAAGTGAGTATTTTTCTCCACAGCAACACGTTGCGGAGATGTGGTAAATCAGGACATCCGTTCATCTGTCTTGTAAGCAGTCTAGCAAGTTTATTTCTCATTGAATTTGAATAGTAATATTTTACAATAGCTTAAGTTCTAGAATGCCTTAAGAGAGTTTAAAAATGAGTCCTATTCAAGTATTTTTGTACGATTTATGCACCTTTTAAAGTTTGAAAAATGACAAAATGTCCTTGTAAGGGCTCTGGAAAATTTATTTCTCATTGGATTTGGATACTATTTACACATTTGCTTTAGTTCTGGAATGCCTATGTGGAGTTCAAAGATGAGTCCTATTTGAGTATTTTTGTAGGAGATATGCCCCTTTTTAACTTTGAAAATTGAAAAATATCCACCCCTTTTTCCCTTTGAAAATTGACAAAATATCCTCGTAAGCATTCTAGCAAATTTTTTTTTGTCATTGGATTTGGATAATATTTATACAGAAGCTTTAATTCAAGGATACCTCAAGCGAGTTCGTCATGAGTCCTGGTCAAATATTTTTATATGCTTTATGCCCCTTCTGAATTATTAAAATTCGACCAATATGTTGGGTTTCAAATTGCTGGAGCGCCAGGGATATATGGCTGCATGTAACCCACGTTTGTAATGAAAGTTGTATAGTAAATTTAGACTTGCTAAAGCCATATCTTCAGAAATAAACTCTAGATTTTACTGTGTGTTTTGTTCAGTAGGATCTAGTGTCCAGCAATGAGTATTTTGTAATGCCAGGGACCTTGTAAATCTAGACTGGCGTAAAATACAGTGGAACCTCCGAATACCGGCCTCCGTCGGGACCAAAGAAATCGGCCGGTTTTACGAGGTTCTGGTTTTCGGAGGTTCCGAAATAAGGTCTTCAAATTCAGAACTCTAATACCGGATATGTTATATATGATATTTAAGGTCAGTTTAGGCTGTGACTTAACTATTTCAGTATATTTCGCTGCGTCATTGTAAATTTCAATCAATATTGTTGGTAATCTGTTCAAATACAGTTATTTATCAATCAAGATGGCAAGAGATTTCTGACAAATTTAATAACCTTGGTCGATTTCATTGTCCGCGGAAAAAGTCGTCCGGTTTTCAGAGTTCAATTTAGAAGAAAATATACGTTTGGGACCGATCTATATGGCCGGAATTCGGAATTCAGGGGGGACCGGTTTTCAGAGGAATTTTTTACTTATTTATATAGGTAAAAATTCCGGACAGAAACATATCGTTCGGTTATAGAGGAATCCGGTTTTTAGAGGGGCCGGTTTTCAGGAGTTCCACTGTATAAAAAAAAATGAAAATAATTTTTGTGCAATGACCACAAATTGATATGTATAAACAAGATGAAAATGATAAAGTAGGCTACAGTTAAAATGTACAAAGGACAAAATATACAAAATAAAAACTTCCGAAAGCAAATAAAAAATCTCAAAAATTGCATCTGTTCTATTTGTTAAGGATTAATACATGCTCATCACAAAATTTCAGGAAATATACTATGGCAGTGAGATCATTGAGATAGGCAATAAGCTGACTATGAGAAAGTGAAAGACTAATAGGATCTTGCATAAGCTCAGATTAAAGATCGGGCTATCTTTCACAAGTGTAAGAAATTTCGTCTTTTCTCGAGTGGAGCGTAGCGGAACGAGAGTAAAAGACGTAGAATTTCTTACACGAGTGAAAGATATCCCGATCTTTCATTTTGACCGAATGCAAGTTCCTATTTCTTCCGTAAAACACGGATAGAAATGTCTAGATACTTATACCGTGTGAACAATGTTGTCGCCATTTGAGTTTTCCTAACATTATGACATCAGGTGTTTTATGACGTTTAGTCATGGTTACGATTGTTGTATCACAAAAATCAACACGTCTGGTTGGTCATTTACCGGTATGAGATGAGGTCGCGTGCATCGATCTCACATGGGTCATCTCCCACTGTAAACCACCATTTACGGAAGAATATACATAGACCAATATCTTCATTCCTATTACCATATGTAAACATATCAAACTCTTATCTTTTGCTTTGCAACAAAGTGAAAGAGACTATTGGATGTGTCTTTATTGTCTACTTTATAAGTACTGTATACTACTGTACACAAAACAAATCTGAATCATTTGCACATTTTGTGTTCATCTGGTTAGCAAATAAAGTTGATTTTCATATAAAAGTCCCAAACATTTTGATCCTAGAAGTGCAAAACTGTCACAAAATGTTGAAATTTATAATTATTACAGTAGTTATATTTTGCAGTTTTGATCTGAATTTTTCAAACAAATAATCTAAGCGTGTGCACTTTGTAAATTCCATAATTTTGCTGGAATTGTTAAACAAATTTTCAACATTGAATTTTTAGCCGAGTTGCAACAAAATTGAACTCGGCTATTAATTTGTATATGTGTGCAGGCATCATACATTAGTTTCCAGATGATACAACCAATTGAAATGAAACTTACATATATTGTTAGGTACTTAGAGAGGAGGAACCCTATTAATTTTGGAGAAAGTAGGTCACAGGACTGAGTGAAAATTTCAGAAAATTTTAGAAAATCTTAGAAAAATTTGTTTTTCAGATGATAACTCAAAAAGTTTATGTCCAATTGAAATGAAACTTGGATATATTGTGGGGTATCAAGAGGGGAGAAACCCGATACACATTGATTCATATATTGAAATGTAGAGATATTTTGACAGTTACTAAGAAACATGAAATTTGACCTTTTTGAGTTCTTAGAACTTTGGATATTAGGAAAGGTAATTTTGAGGAAATTTTAGAAATATTTGGGTCCTAGACAAATACTTTCAGAAGTCCACATTAACTTGGTCACATAAGGAAAGTCATTGTTTAATCATATACTCTATATGGGCCCTTGATTGGGAATAAATCATTTACCAGTACTCATAATATCAGAAGTTTGAACTCAGCTTGTGCACCCTGGTGCCATTTAGATTTTAGATTTTTTCTTATTTTTGCTTAATTTATTTTTGATATAGAAACATATAGAAACAAAAAGTGTAGAAGCAGTTTTAAGATATTAAGACATATTTTATTAAAAGCCCAAATTTTGTTTGATTTATCTCCCTTGTTTCAATTTATTCTATCATGGTATTTATTGTTGATCAATTGTAAAAGTGAGGTATAAACATTTATTTCAGATTAATAAAAGAACTTTTCCATCATGCCACAAATCAGGAGGGTAGATCTGTAAGTACATTTTGGTTTCCAGCTTTAATAACATTAAAGATTTTTTTAAGAAAGCACTTCTACAGAGTTTTTACGGATTACGATGCTAAATAGATATATTGATAAAAGTTTGTGATGTGTGAAACTTTAAATAGAAATGAAAACTACTTTCAGCAATTTTTGTTATAATAATGCTTGATAGACATTTAACATACATGTGTGGTATGAACTTGTCACTTTATGACTCTTACAAGTAATACTGGTTTACAAATTGACCTTCAAGGCTTGACCCAACACATGATGTAGCTTTTATTTGATTCATCTTTTCATTTATGAATCTGCTTGGAAACTTTGTAGGTTATTTTTATAGATGAGATAGATAGTATCTGTCGACAGAGAAATTCAAGAGAGGAAGAACATACAAGACGGGTAAAAACTGAACTTCTGAAACAGATGGAAGGGGCAGATAATTCACAGTCTGCTGACAAGATATTTCTGTTGTGTGCCACAAATTGTCCATGGGAATTGGACACAGCTTTCCTTAGACGATTTCAGAAAAGGATCTATATCCCACTCCCTGGAAAGTATGTATTTGGCCATCTATTTCCTGAGGAGTGTTTTTTGTCTCGCCCGCGACGAAAAAGTCGCAGAAGCGAGACTAAGGGATAGCGTTTCCAGTGGCGGCGGCATCAACAATTGCAAACTACTGTGAATTAACAAGCTTATGTTAGTTGTAGGTCCATAGTATTTGATGTGCAGTTGCATTATTATGGGCACAACTCAAATCCCTATTTAGATTATGGCCCTGGCCCCTTAGTCATGCATGAACGATCACTTTAAGTTTTTAGCAAGCAGTTTGTACAGCCTATACCAGTAGTCCTAGGCACTTGATATATGACATGCAGTTGCNNNCCCTTAGTCACGCATGAACGATCACTTTAAGTTTTTAGCAAGCAGTTTGTACAGCCTATACCATTAGTCCTAGGCACTTGATATTTGACATGCAGTTGTGTCTTAAAGAGTACATACCGATTTCATGCCCAGATGGTGGCCCTGGCCCCTTAGATTCTTGTGAATGAACACTTTAAGTTTTTAGCAAGCAGTTTGTACAGCCTATTCTAGTAGTCCTAGGCACTTGATATCTGACATGCTGTTGTGTCTTGGGGAGTACATACTGATTCCATGCCAGGATGGTGGCCCTTGCCCCTTAGTCATGCATGAACGATCACTTTAAGTTTTTAGCAAGCAGTTTGTACAGCCTATACCAGTAGTCCCAGGCACTTGATATATGACATGCAGTTGGGTCTTGGGGAGTACATACTGATTCCACACCCAGATTGTGGCCCTGGCCCCTTAGTCACGCATGAATGATCATTTAAAGTTTTTAGCAAGCAGTTGGAACAGCCTATACCAGTAGTCCTAGGCACTTGATATTTGAAATGCAGTTGCATTTTGGGTTGTACATACCGATTCCATGCCCAGATGGTAGCCCTGGCTCCTTAGTCATACATGAGTGATCACATCATTTTTTCCAAGGATATTGTTAAAGATTCTATTTTATTTATATTCCTGCTGCAGTAGATCAATGTGCAAATTAAGGCGATGCAAGGGGCGGGTGTGACATATCCTGTGTCCACAGTTTTTTTTTGTTTTTTTATGTCTCATTGATTTATTACAACGGGTTAATAATTTATTTCAACTGTACATGAATTTTTCCCAAGTAAAACTTCTGTCTAAGAATGAAAGATTGATACAGAAAATTTTGCTTTTCAAAATTTATTTTCCTGCTCTTATTCAGATTGAGAAAGTATAACTCAAGGGAGATAATTGTAAGTTTTGATTTGAATATTAACTATTGTACATTGTAGTTATTTTGTAAATTTTACAAAAAATATCAATGTTTTATTTAACAGATTTAGGATTTTATAGGTATGAAATTATTTTTATTAGATTAATAGCATAAATTTATATTTCTAAAACTTGAAAAGATAATGTTTCTATTTGGTTGTAATGTTATGTTATTTGATGATAATGTATTATATAAATCAATTCACAAAAACAGGATAACAGTAAAAGGCCACAATGGCCAGGAACTACAATCACATGCCATAATTTACAAGCAAACTGCTCTAGAAAAACAATAATGAAAACAAGAGACAAACATAAATAACGACAAGTACAATTCCTCTTCAACTTATCCATGGAAAAGTATTCAAAATAAAAATAATAACCTCCCTTTGTTAAGATATTCTTTCTGTTACTGTACTCAAAGTCTCATGGAAATATAAAACGTTAAATAAGAATATAATGATATATATATATATATGTGACCTGCATTTTTACAATTAACTACAGCTGAACTTCAATGGCTCGAACTGCAATAACTCAAACACTATCGGTGTCGCAAACACTATCGGTGTCGCAAACACTATCGGTGTCACAAACACTATCGGTGTCACAAACACTATCGGTGTTGCAAACACTTTATTTGGACCCTTTGTTGGAATTTATACATTTAGACCTATGATATCTTGAACACCCCTTTGGCTCAAATTGTTATAATTGGTTTCTTGTTTGTTTGGCCGTCAAAGTTCCACTGTATAATATTATTGATATGTACCCAACAGGCAGCAGAATCATGACATTGTTTGGGTTCTAGGCCTTTATGCCACACTAAATCTAGCTTTAACAGTACAGTTTATACTAGTTGCACTTCTGAAATATCTTTGAATTAATACCAGTCTATTTTTTCTCAGAGAAGCCAGAATAGAACTGATGAAAATACATACAAGAGAAAACAAAGTTGAACTATCAAGCGAAGACTGGGAAGAACTGAGTGAGAAAACAGATGGGTATTCTGGGAGTGATATAGCTAATATGATGTTAGAAGCTTTATTTGGACCAATCAGAGATCTTCAGGCATCCAAACATTGGAGGCAAAGAGAAGGTTTCAATTTTTGTTCAGTTTGGAAAAAAACATATTTTGAGAATTAACACTTTATCATAGGATAATTTAAGATTGCCTTCAAGGCAATATTGAAATAAGGCAAAGGAAAGTCCGGTTCGATTTATAGGAAAACTGGAAAACACTTTTTAGTGAAAAAACAAGTTCCTATATAAAACAAGAGGAAAGCTGTCAATGTGACAGCAAACTTGGTTTTCTTTTACATGGACAGTATATCTTACCCAGAGGTCAACCTTAAATATCTGAAATTACATTTTTTTTTAAATCTGCAATATTTAGCCTTCCTTTTAAAGTTTATATAAAAACTTTTTAGGCTACATCCTGCTTTAGACAAATGGGGTAACCTGTTGGCAGATATTAGACATAAAAATGACTAAGTTCAACAACTGGTAATTTTGGCATAAATTATCAAAAATCAAAATAAAAGTAACATGCACACCTTTGATATATGTACAAATGATCTGCAAATTATAAACTTTTTATCTAAAAAACTACTGTTGTTCTGGTTAAATGGGGTACCCTATATGCATATATTTGATGTAAAAATGACCGAGTTCAACAACTGGTAATTTTGGCATCAATTATCAAAAATCAAAATCAAAGTAATATGCACATCTATGATATATGTTCAAATGATCTGCAAAATATAATAACGGTAGGAGATTTGCTCCGGACAAATGATGTACCTAATTGGCAGCCGGCTGCTCGCCCGCCGACCACCCACTGTCCACCATTTTCAGATTTTTCCGCCGGAAAGCCCGTTAAAAATTCTTATTTTTTTTAATTTACACTAAGTCATAAATAAGACAAGACATTAGAAAAATTAATATTTTACAAAAATGCAGACTTAAGAAGCTTTGTTTTCTTACGAAACAGAAAACAGGAAATTTACACAACATGAATCTGAATATCATATATGGGGTACCGGTATATCACACAAATATTATGATTATTGCCAAATATCAATAACTTGTTATTTGTATTGGCAGTGAAAAAAGTGATGTATTTTATAAAATGTAGATTGAAAATGACCTAATATTTATAAACATGGAAAAGGTTACATATGAATTAATCCAAAAATAGTAAAACATAATGTAACATAAAGGGGCCTTATGCTTTGATCTATACCAAAATATGATTGTTACCATTTTTAAGCATAAGCCACAGTTATGAATAAGTTTGTGGAACAGTAAAGTAAGTGAGAACCGAACCGTCAATCAAAAGAATGAACAATCCATGGACAATGGCAACATCGGAAACACTTAGAAACAAGGATACCACTTAAGTACTGGACAAAAAAGAAAAATGAAGACACACATACAGATGAACAACATAAATAAAACAGGTGTACCGGTAGAGTAAGCATCTCCTGCTTCTTATAAGACACCCATCATGTTGAACATGTCAAATCCGGTAGTAAAGACAAATCCGATAGAGGCAAAACAAACTTTAGTCGCAGAGGGAAAGATCTGTTGTCATCTGGGAAACAGATATCCCATAGCGATCCACAAGATCGTGATGTCGACCCTAAAACTTTTGTAGTGATGACTTTAAGTTTTTGGTAACTTAGGAAATAAATGTAAGAAATGGATGAACAGATGGGCAAACAAACAGACAAAGCTAAACCTGTATACACCTTCAGCTATTGAAATAGGATATTAAAATTGTGATATTTGTTCGGTTGGGAAAATCACTGTTGGATACAAATGCTTCAACAAAACTTCTACTCCATATTATGCCTACTATGTATTTTAAATTTTCTGTATACTTCTGCAACTACACCAAATGATTGTGCTGCTGTTTTCAGATGGGAAGTTTATGCCATGCTCAGCTGATGAAGAATTGTCTATAGAAGCTACTATGATATCTTTCCCACCAAATAAGGTAAGGGGAGATAAGCCGTTAACCAATTACAGCTAATCTTCTCATTATGACAAAACTACCATTATTTTCAAATTGAATTAGAATGGTTTAACACAGAATAATTCAAAGAACATTCAAGCACAGATTATTTTATTTGAATTTACCACTTAAAATGCATGGAATAAATGTTTCATTCCAAAAGCTATCATTAAATTTAACCTGAATAATCCAGTAGTTATATTCCACACACTACTATCGCTCCATTAACGCCTGAATGCATCAACCTTGGAAATCCTTCAATTGAATTGATTGTAGTATGAATCATGTTTTATTTATTTAAAAAAATATTTTTTTATCTTTTCATTGTTGATATGCGGCATTAGAAATGTGTCTTTTTTATTCAAAATTAATTGAATAAAGTTAATTTGCGTCTCTTCGAATTCATACAAATATTTTATCTCAATACTAAGCAGTGCAGTGTCAACTTCTATGTTTGTAAACAACCGGCACATGCCAGTGCACAGACTCACGAATATGGAGCTTGCTGATTGGTCATCTATTTCAGAAAGCGTCTGAAGCATTTTTAGCTCACCTGGCTATGCCAGGGTGAGCTTTTGCCATCACTTGGCGTCCGTCATCCATCCATCCCTCGTCCATCGTAAACTCTTCATTCAAAGATCTTCTCCTCTGAAACCACTGGGCCATTTGGAATCAAATTTGGTCACAATAGTCCTTGGGTGGTCCCCTTTAAAATTTATATCCGGCAGGTCCGTACCTCATCCAAGATGGCCGCCAACGTGGGGAACATAGTTTTAACATTGGACCCTATGGGAAAACTCATTCAAAGATCTTCTTCTCAGAAACTACCAGCCCAATTATAACCAAACTTAGTCACAATGGTCCTTAGATGGTCCCATCCAAAAAAGTATCCGGCAGGTCTGTACCTCATTCAAGATGGCTGCCAGTGGGGAACACAGTTTTAACATTAGATACTATGGAAAATACTTTCAAAGGTCTTCTGAGAAACTACTAGTCCAATTAGAACCAAACATAGTCACAATGGTCCTTAGATGGTCCCTTCCAAAAAAGGTATCTGACAGGTCCGTACCTCACCCAAGATGGCTGCCAGCGGTAACATAGTTTTAACATTAGACCCTATGGGAAAAGACATTAAAAGATCTTCTTCTCAAAAACTATCAGCCCAATTATAACCGAACTTAGTCACAATGGTCCTTAGATGGTCCCATCAATAAAAGGTATCAGGCAGGTTCGTACCTCATCCAAGATGGCTGCCAGCAGGGAACATAGTTTTAACATTGGACTCTATGGAAAACACATTCAAAGACCTTCTTCTCAGAAAATACTTGTCCAATTAGAACCAAACATAGTCACAATGGTGCTTAGATGGTCCCTTCCAAAAAAGATATCCGACAGGTCAGTGTCTCATCCAAGATGGCCGCCAGCAGATAACATAGTTTTAACAGTGGACCTTATGGGAAAAGACATTAAAAGATCTGCTCAGAAACTACTAGTCCAATTAGAACCAAACATTGTCACAATAGTCCATACCTCATCCAAGATGGCCACCAGCGGGGAACATAGTTGTGTTGCCTGCGTTCACGCAGTGGCGACATATAGGGATCACTATCCGTCGTCTTGCGGTGTCGTCGGCGGCGTCGGCGACGTCCGCGCTGGCGTCACAAAAATTTCGGTCACAGTTTTCTCAGGAACTATATATCCAAACTTTCTGCAATTTGGCATGGAGTATCAGTATGGGGACCTATACCATGTAAGAGAGTTTGGGATCTCTCACATGCCCACTTCCTGTTTGACGGAAAATAGAATATTTTTGTCAATTGGTGTCACAAAAAATTTCTGCCACATTTTACTCAGGAACCACAATTCCCAGCCTTCTGTAATTTAGCATGGAGTGTCAGTATGGGGACCTAGACAGTGTAATACAGTTTGAATCTCTGGAATGCCCACTTCCTGTTTGACTGAACTTAGAATATTTTTCGAGTCTTGAAAATTTCTGTCACATTTTTCTCAGACACCACATATCCCTGCCTTCTGCAATTTGGCATGGAGTACGGTATGGGGACCTATAATGTGTAAGAGAGTCTGTGATCTCCTGCATGCCCACTTCCTGTTTGACGTAACTAACTTTTAGTGTTATTACGCAGGCGACACATGTCTTCC
>MJUU01071872.1:230971-245488 GCA_002080025.1 Modiolus philippinarum
TAAGCAATCAGATAGTTATAATATGAACAAAAACAAAATATACATTTAGGTCGATTAAAATAAATAACATGTCATTCTGGAAAGAAATGGGTCGTAGTGGTTTGTATTAGATAATTGTTATGCACATCTGTAGAAAATAAATTAAGAGAAACCTTGGTATGTTGTTATCAATTCCCTTTGTTGCTGTATTGTATTTCTTTGAGTATGAGTAAGAAAAACAATAAAACTGTTCTTGACAATTCAGATTTGTAAATTATGCAGTTTTAGATCTTTTAAAAATTGGTTGCAGCAGAGAGATAAGATATGCATCTTGTTATTAAACTCTTAAGTGCATCTATACAGTGGGCAGGCAAGAATGGACGAGTTTTGGATCTAAGAGAAGTAAACAAGCACATTTATAGCATGATATTGAATTTGAAGAAGGAAAATAGCACCCCAGTATTTCGACAAAGCCAGTTTTATGTTTAAATTCAATTTAAAATCCGGGTATCACCACATAAATATTAATGTAAACATCCAATTTTTTTTTAGGATTTTCATAGAATAAAAAAATATTATGGTTTTTTTTTCAGTTTTGCCTTTTGGTGGACTTCTTCTTCACTAAAAGTCCGCTCATTCCGAGTTACACATAATGTTTAAAAGACTGGTACCGCCTCCGGCTTCGACTAATATAAACATTGGCGGGGAGCAAAAGACGACGCGGATGTCGGAGAGTCCAAATCTGGCGCTTTCGCATTCATCTGGGCCTATTACGTTGTGACCTTGTCTGAGCGGATGGACATTCGCAGACCGATTCAAATAACTAAATACCGAAGTTACTGTGAATTTACTTTCTGCGTATGCGCATTTCGACAAATTATGTCTCATCAGTGCAGATAAAATCTAAATGTTTGGAAGACCATAGAATCAAAAATGTTTAGAAACTGACAGAGAACAAATAACCAAAGTGATCTAAATGTAAAGCCAAAATCTGCTAAAGACAGAGCTTTGCAAAATCTTTCTTAGGGCTACACATCACCTCCTACAAGATATGATTAAAAATCGCCCATTGGTTCGACCAAAAAGCATGTTGAACTAATTGTGATCGGTTACACATAAGGACTTAGGTTTTTATAACAAACTTATTCGGTCATGTCACAGGGTAAGGTTAGCAATGGCTTATAGTATCAGACTGAAACTTCTGGGCCTGAAAGCACAATCTAAATTGATCATCTTAAAAAACAAATGAGTGGTGTCATGCTCGTGAATATTTGTACTTGCCAGTAGTCCCTAAAAGGTGTAAACAGGCATTTCATTCAGTTTACACGTACACCAAGGAGTTATGCTTGGGTTCGGGCGACATATCTTCTGGGCCGTGAAAGGTGGCGTAAAAAGCAACACAACAGCATGATTAAATCGTTGATGGGCCTCACAGCTCGTCTACACAATACCGTTGGGACCTTCCCGATCGATTAACACATTGACGCTTAAAACACTTATTTGGCTATCTTGTTTGATACTTGATTCTAAGACAAAGTGCTTTGGTATGTTTATACTAAAATTTCGATCATACAAGTGCTATTAATTTCCAAACAGCTTATTAAGAATGCATGATATTAGTTTTAACCTTTCCTAGATGAGTATGTTCATCTCATCACACCTTGACCTCAGTTTTTTTGGTTAAGTGACATTGCTGTATTTTATATATATTCAAATCCAGTAGGTCAGTGATATTTTGTTTGTTCAAGGTAGTGCATAGCATTGTCTTTGTGTCAATTTTACCTTGACATACTTCTGAGAACCAAGCGGAGGAGGCGAGACATTTTTAAGGGTCAACACTTGTTTTTCGATAATAGTCTCCAAAATCATTAAATGTTTGATCCTCCGAATTCAAAATTTTTATTTCGCCATATCTAATGAATTTACGACATTTGAAAATTCACCAATAATTTGTTTTGTTTCAGATATCAAGAATTCTGTCTTCATTTGACAGAAAAGTCAAAGAAGTTATTTTGAAATGGAAGAAAAACGAAATCGCATACAAATTGACAACAAGGGATGTGAATATCAAACGGAGGCTTTACAGTATCACCGATTTGTTATGATCCAAAAACTCAATTTGAATGTTCGTTTTGTGACAGAATTTTAGTTAAGCCACAAAAAGCACGATACAATAAAACATGCAAGAAAAGGCCAAATTTCGAGGAAATAACTATCAGTCAAGTAATTTCTGATATAAAGGTACCTGAACGAAAACCGATTGGGAAGACTTGCACTTGCTATATATGCAAACAAACCATATTCGTTGCAAATATAGCTAGACACGTTAGAGAAGCCCATAACAAGAAAACGCCTGGTTCAATCCCAATGTGTTTGACTGTTCCAACAACAACCGCTCCTAATAATGGCCTTTTAAGACATAAAAAGTACAACATTAAACGTACAATGTACCAAGAAATGTTAAGTAGAAGCGAGGAGAAAGAGCATTATCTCACAGTTCACAAGACCAACCGTGGAGGAAGGGGGCAGAAAGGGAAACTAAGAGAATAAGAAAAAAGACAAAGACAAAAATATGGGAAAATTTTTCTTCACTTCTAAGTTCCATCTGAAGCATCATATCTCCAACATTCTTGTTGGGAAGATACCCGTTCGAACAGTTCGCGTTGATGGTGTTGATCGGCGGCGTGTCATGCTAATCTATTATTGTAAGAAATGTTAACTCCAACTTTCTCCAAATTATGTATATCATTATTACTAGTATGTCAAAAAACATAATTGCACATTAGATACAAGAAAACGGCATCAAAAAACGGCACCAGAGGATATTTTCATCTTTTTATAGTCGATGCTAAAGTGTGAATCGCACACATAAAAAAATTCGCCCCAGAATTGAAGCACTGCTTGAAGAGTATAACAATATAAAGAACTGAAAATTTTGGGTACTATCAGACTCTTATTCGTGGATTCAATAAACGAATACTTCAGGGGTCGTAATTTGTGGACACGGTTCACTGAAGATACTTCAGTGTTAGCATTTTAAACTCGTGAACAATAGAACGATTTAAAAAAATGGGCTGTTTCACCATTCTCATGCCTTCGCACAGACAACAAGGACTTTAAAAATAGAGACGTTCCGCAAATTTATATTGAGAAGATGTCGCTTTTTGATGCATGTCACAGCTGTAGGTAACGAATCCTAAAGTATACAGTACGTTATCAGGAAGATGCTAATGATATCACAGTCAATATTGACAGAGAGGAGGCACATAATCGCCACCAGTTTGAGACAGTTTATCAACGATGCCGGGACTGTTCAGCGGATTACAACGAAACACTTTATGTCAATATAAAATGGAATTCAAAACTATTTAGACTGCAGCTTTGACAAGTATCGACTTAACACGGCCGTTGCCCACTGTAACCCACACGTGAACTGATCGACAGTTTTGCGAGAAATAGAAACATGTACAAAGGAAGGTATTTGGTTGTACGGCGATCCGGGTGTCGGGAAATCCCTCACTCTTCTTTGGTTTACAAAAGGACACCATTATGATCTTCGACAACATAACAACCAATTTCTCTTTGACTCATGGCAAAGACAAAATATAATAGTGGCTGATGACGTCAGCGTCACCGTGAAAATTTATTCAGAACTATGAACAACTTGACAGACGACAGAGGATTATGTCAAGCTGAAATAAAAGAGGGTAGAAACTTTTATGTGTCATGTGACAAATTTAAAGTCATTTCAAACGAACGGCTTCTAGAATGGGAAGGATTTGAGCGTCGCTTTCATTGTATCAAAACGAAATCGACCCCCACTTTTGTCTCTGCCTTTGACTCTTTAATTGTTTTCAAAATTCTGTCTGTTGTCATAAGGGAATTCGGCATTTCATTTACTTTTACATATTCCGAAAAATATCCGACCTTCTTACAGCAACTCCATGCACATGAAGATCAATATTTGGGTGTTGACAAATTAATAACGTTGGAAGTACTTATTGTTCTACTTAATATTCATTTTTATTTTCTCATGTGTTTTGATTTGATCTCCACCGAAGAGATATGTTTTTGAAATGTTCATATACAGAAACTAGAGTAATGACTGTCGGAAACGAGAGTGATCCTCGCACCCCCTGTTTTTGAAATTAAACTATTGACAGTCACCATTTTTACCATAAGGAATTGATGAATATATGGTTGTTAGGCAGAATTCCAAAAAATAAGTAGTCTTTGAGAAATTTCCAGAATTTTACCAAACTTGGAATCTTTCATTTTGGAAATCAAATTGGTGAAATATTTCTTCTAATTCTAACAAATTTTTTAAATATTGTTTCAATGTAGAATTCCAACAAGATGTGTTTGTGAAACACTACATATGCCCCCAGCACCAATTTTATTAGTTTAATAAATTTGAAAATGGAATCTTCATACTTTAGTTACAGTTATCTTTCTCTACACACAAAAAATTATGAAAATGGAATTTGAAAATTTGACCTCTGTGACCTTGACCTTTGACCTGACCCAATTTTTTCTTGCATATTACGTTGTAATGTTCCTCTTGACTAGATCTATACACTTGCCAAGTATGATAAGTCTATCCTTAAAAGTTATAGCCAAGGTTGAAGTTTCGGACAAACAGACAGACAGACACACACACACAAACACAGACAGGACAAAAAATATGCCCCCGATCCTCGATCTGGGGCATAAAAATTAGTGGTCTGTGACACTTTTAGGAAATTTACCAAAATTAGAATCAAATGTTTTTGAAATTCAATTGGTGAAAATGATTGCCCTGATGGAAACAAACCCTAACAGCATGGTTGTTAGGTAAAATTCCAAAACAAATGCGTGGTCTTTGACATTTTCAG
The DNA here is from genome assembly GCA_002080025.1 of Modiolus philippinarum. Taxonomy (NCBI): domain Eukaryota; kingdom Metazoa; phylum Mollusca; class Bivalvia; order Mytilida; family Modiolidae; genus Modiolus; species Modiolus philippinarum. The sequence continues at coordinate 235,825 of MJUU01071872.1, forward strand.
GAAATTTACCAAAATTGGATTCAAATATTTTTCAAATTCAATTGGTGAAAATTATTGCCCTAATGGAAACAAATCCTAACAGTATTGTTGCTAGGTAGAATTCCAAAAAATAAGTGGTCTTTGACACTTTCAGGAAATTTACCAAAATTGGAATCAAATATTTTTGAAACCCAATTGATGAAAATGATTAACCTAATCAAAACAAATGCTAAAAGAATGGTTCCTAGGTAGAATTCCAAAAAATAAATGGTCTTTGAGACTTTCAGGGATATTTACCTAAATTGGAATCACATTTTCGAATTCTAAGATTTCAGAATTTTTTTTCCCAAATACTTGCCAAAATATAAGATTATATGCCAAAATGTCCAAAAATATCAGTCTCTGACATTTTCGGGTAATTTACCAAAGTTAGAACCGGAATCAAAATTCTGAAAGCTTATTGCGCATCTACAGACTATATGCAACAATTCTGCAACAGAATTAAATCCATAAATCCAAAAATGTAGGATGAGTTTGCGTCGCATGTCATATATGTCACAATCCACATTTTGTGGTCTTTGTCAAATCGACATCTTGGGGCCTCTTGTTTGCATCAAGATAAATATCAAAAATCCGAAAGCTTATTGCGCATCTACAGACCATATGCAACAATTCTAAAACAAAATTAAAACCCTAAATCCAAAAATGTAGGAGGAGTTCGCGTCGCATGTCACACGTGTCAAAATGGACATCTTGGGGCCTCTTGTTTGCACCAAGACCAATATAAAAAAAATCCGAAAGCTTATTGCGCATCTGCAACAGTTTTATTTTCTTTGTAGCAACATTCCAAAAGCACCAGCATATGGAGTTGACATCTCACAACTCATTCGCTACTCAAGGGCTTGTGGTCGTTACAGTGACTTCCTTGATAGAGCTCAGTTGCTTACAAATAGACTACTTAAGCAAGGGTACGTTCCCAAAAACTTAAGGTCATCACTACAGAAGTTTTACGGTCGACATCACGATCTTGTGTATCGCTATGGGATATCTGTTTCTCAGATGACAACAGATCTTTCCCTCTGCAACTAAAGTTTGTTTTTCCTCTATCGGATTTGACTTTACTACCGGATTTGACATGTTCAACACTGCGGGTGTCTTATAAGAAGCAGGAGATGCTTACTCTACCAGTGCACCTGATCTCACCCATGGTTTTTATTGTGTCCGTGTTGTTCATCTGTATGTGTGTCTTCATTTTTCTTTTTTGTCCCGTACTTAAGTGGTGTCCTTGTTTCTTAGTGTGTCCGATGTTTCCATTGTCCATGGATTGTTCGTTCTTTTGATTGACGGTTCGGTTCTCACTTATTTTATAACAAAATTAAAACCCCAAATCCAAAAATGTAGGAGGATTTCGCGTCGCAAGGATTTATGACGGACGTACGAGGCCTATGACAATATCCCCGAAATTATGGCCCTCGGTAGATGTCCTTGGTACTGGATTTGACTTCCTATTTCGATTTATTTGGTAATGAGTACTTCTTCTATTACAACTTTTAATTATGGCTTTCCAATTATTTGATTTTAATGCTGCTGATGAGAGGTAGCTCCTTGAAACACGTGTACAGCATAACGAAATTTACTGCTTTTATGCAACTTCGGTATTTTTTTGTATTTCATTCGAAAGTGCGGGGATAATAAATTCACAGGAACCGGTATTTTGTCATTTATTACCACTAGGCCGATGTCACTGCTGGCGGACTGTTAGTCCCCGAGTGTATTCACCAACCCAGTTGCCAGTACTTCGGTGATGGCCCGAAAAAAATTCACTTGAAATCATCCAATATCTCAAAATTCATAAACTTTGTTAAAACCTAAGGAGTGTCTGTCTCCCTCTTGCATGGCTCTTTTCTTAGCTGATTAGGCTTTCGTTATTAGATCCTGTTAGTTATATATTGTCTATCAGCGTTTACATATATTTTGGATTATGTTTATGGATTTCCCAATGTTTTGATTTGATATCCACTGAAGAGATATAATTTTTTTTTATAATGCTTTATTGGCAAAAACACATTATTTAAGTATAGCATATAAACATAAAGACACATATAAACAGTATGAGTTAGTTGTAAACAAACAAATATCAAAGGGCATCAATATCATAATTATCTTAATTGTAGATGTAAATATAAAATATCTGAATAAATGAAAATATCATTTAATGAAAATTGTTTCTGAAATGCTTCTTTTGACAATTCAAAAAAGACAAAAATGATAATGGTGATTATAATAAATGTGAGCTCTAAAAAAATATATAAGTAAATAAATCCATTAAATCCATAAATAAATTAATAAACAGAGTATATAATCTCAGAAAAGACTATGGGTGTGGACTGAAAAAAAAAAAAAATCGAGACAAATATAATTTAATTACTTATTAGAACATTTGTAGCCTAAGGTAATTATCAATTTAAAATTTGATTTTTCCTATAAAATGAATTTGATCATATAGGGTTGTATAGTTTAGATACTAATTTTTAAGATAGATATACGACTAATGATAAACAGTGCATATGCCTATGACTAAATTGGAACACACCCATACACCACTCATACTTATGCAATACTAAGTATATAATAAATTACAATTGTGATTTGCTGCACACAATCACTGTCCAAACTCCCGATGTGTGCAGCGAGGAAAAAAAACATGCATACTCAATCACACCTGTACCTTTCAAACCATCTTCCTTACAAGTTCAAATCTATGTCATTCTGCAATATGCAAATAAATATTATATTACTAATTATGAAGAATTGGTATCCAGGGGTTCCAGCAGCTATTTGCTTTTTCTTAAGGTTTCCTCTTGAAGTATAAATATTTTTCAATTGAAATGTTTTCTTTTAAATAATTTCTTAAGGCACAGCTATGAAGTTGGTCCCCATTTAATTTTGATCGATAAATATAAAATTTTGTGTAAAAAATAATTAAATTCCGAACATAATTTATGTCTGATTTTCGTAAATTTCCGAATAATATAATCTCCAAATTGAGTGGCAGAATTATTTAAGTATTTTCCAATATCCATTCATGTAAATCATTCCAAAGTTGTGAAATTTTATCACAAGTCCAGAAAATATGATCAATTGTTTCAGCTGACTGTAAACAAAAAGTGCACTTATCTGAGGTTTTCAGTTTCATTTTATGCAATAATTCATTTGTGCCTAAAATTCTGTGGATTATTCTGTACTGAAACCATTGTATTTTTGAGCTTTTCGTCGTTTTGAATGGCAAAAGATATACATGTGGCCATTCAATTTTTTTATTAAAAAATTGTATCCATTTTTCCTCACATTTTTGATTAACAGAATTTTTATTTAGCACTTCATACATATCTCTAGAACCCTTTTTAGATTTCATAAATATTTTCAAACTAATAGGTATCATAGGGCCATAAGTTTTAATTAAATCATCTGAGCTGATTTTTAGTGATCGCATATAAGTTTTGATTGCCGACAGGACACCTTGATAAGTTTGCTGGAATAATTGAAAAGTCATAAAACTACCCGATTCAGTGAGAACATCATTTATTAAGTTAACACCCTTTTTCGACCAGTCTTTATACAGTATAGGGCTATTTTCAATCGTTATTTTTTCATTATTCCAGATATTAACTGCACTGAATTCATATTTTTCATTTAAATCTTGCTTAGAATTTAATTCACTCCATGCATTAAAAACTTCTTGCCAAAAGTGGTTTTTTAACTCCTTTGTTGGTCCTGTGTGTTGAAGGCTTATTGAGTTTAAATTTTCCGAGAACATCAACAACTTACCAACTTTTGAATTATTGTCAAAAATTCTACGAATCCATGTTAATTTTAATCCTTTAACATAATTTTTCAAATTTAACATTTTTAATCCCCCTGCTTCTTTACCTTTGCATAAAATATCTCTACTTATTTTATCTGGTTTATGTTCCCAAATAAAAGCAAAGAAACTATTAATAAACTGTGACAGAATATTTGCTTTTGGGCTTGGTAATGTTAAAAATAAATGATTCAGCTTTGAAATTACTAAGGTTTTAACAATAGCTATTTTCTCTATTGGTGATAATATTTGATTAGTCCATGCTTTTAATATATTTTCTATTTCCTTGAACTTTGGAGTATAGTTCAATTCTTGGATTTCTTCAATATTTACAGAGAATTTGATTCCTAATAATAAAAATCTGCTGGAACCCCATTCCAATCCCCACTTGACACACATTGTTTCACTACTAAATCTTTTCTTTCCAATCCACACAACCTTTGTCTTTTCCAAGTTTATATTTAAACCTGACATATCAGCATATTTTTGTAGAGTACAGAGAGATGCATCTAAAGACTCAGGAGAACCATCTAAAATTAATGAAGTATCATCTGCATATTGTGATATTAAGTATTTAGTATCATCAATTGTAATTCCAGTGATGTCTTTGTTCTTCCTTACCATAATTCCCAAGATTTCAGCACAAAGAAGAAAAATATAGGGTGATAAAGGATCCCCTTGCCTGCGGCCCCTTTCTACATTAAAGAATTGTGAGAGAAAACAATTTTGAGTTACACAATTTGTTATATTGGTATAAAAGTTTTGATGGAATTTCCAAAATTAAAGAAATCTAAGACACTTTGTATGAATTCCCAAGATATCGAATCAAATGCTTTTTCAAAATCAATGAGGAGGAGAATACCTGGTATATCCTTTTCTTCAGTAAAAAGTAAAATATCATAAATCAGACGTGTATTTTCACCGATGTCCCTCCCTTGAATAAAACCTGTTTGAGCATTATTTACAAGAATATCTAAAACTGATTTAATACGTTCTGCAATGCAACTTGAAGCAAGTTTATAAGTTGTATTTAAAAGACAAATTGGTCGCCAATTCTTCATATACTGTTTGGGTTTATCTCCTTTTGGAATACATGTTATTATTCCTTGCTTTTGAGTTACAGACATTTGACCATTTTTATAACAATAATTTATTGACCTGAGAACACATTTTCCTAAATTACACCAAAAAAATTTTAAAAAACTCACTTGTGAAACCATCTGATCCCGGACTTTTATCTTTTTTCATTCTTTTTATTGCAGATATTAACTCGGTATATATAATTTCTCCTTCAAGCTCAGCTTTCATTGTTTCATTTAATTTTGGAATATCCTGATAAGGTAATTCAGTCATTAACTCTGGTATTGCAAGAATTTATTTTTTCTTATAAAGTTTTTCATAATAGCTTTTTGCTTCTTTAAGAATTTCTTCCTGGTCTGTAATGGTTACCCCCTGTTCATTTACAATTTTAGGAATAGTTTTATTAACAAAGTTTTGGGATTCTAAGTTCATAAAATATTTTGTTGGTTTTTCATATTCTTCAATTATTTGCATTTTTGACCTAATATAATGCCCCCTCATTCTTTCTTGTCTTAATACTTTAAGTTCAGATTTTTTATCTTCAATAATTTCTAGTGACTCTTCCCCGTCTGATATCTTGTAACAATAAATCCTCTAATTTGTTTTTTTCTCTTTTTTGTACGAAGCATAAGATATTGTTTTCCCCCTTATTTCTGTTAATTGTATTTCCAGGAATAATTGATCATTTATTGTGAAACAAATATCAGAACAATCTAAATCGTCCAATATATCTCTTTTATACATTAAACAGGCATATTGTTCCTTTACTCTGTGAATAACATCTTCGACTGTTTTCAAATAGTCAATGTCATGAAGTAATGAATTATTGAATTTCCATAGGCCCTTTCCAATTAAAAAATCACTAAGCTTAAATTTAAGAATTACTGGGGAATGGTCAGACCTATAACTGTTATGTATTTCGACATCTTGTACATTATGATAGAAGTTTTGAGACACTAAAAAGAAATCAAGTCTTGCCTGTTTAAAGGGGTTACGTTTCCGCCATGTAAACCTTTTATTTTCTGGATGACTTTCTCTATATGGATCCACAAAATTAAATACATCTTTCAAATCATGTACCTTTTGTTTTGCATTTGGATTGTTTATTGATCTATAACCTTGAGTGTCTAAAACTTGGTCCTGAACTAAATTGTAATCCCCTGTAATAATTATTGAGTCATTATTGAAGGTTTCGATAAATTCACTAACCTTGTCATAAAAACTTGGAGAGTCTGTATTTGGTCCATATATATTAATAAGTGTTATGCGTTTTTGTTCTATTTCAATATCTAGCCCTAATAAATTTCCCCCTCATCCATTTTTGACCTGTATATTTTATATTGAAAATTTTTGGTAAAAAATATTGCAACACCCCTTTGGTTAGATCTATAAGAGTTAAAAATGCATTCTCCTCCCCAAAGATTTCTTATCGACAATTCATTTTCCTTTGTAAAATGGGTATCTTGCAGACCATAAATATTACTATGTTTGGCTTTTAAGAATTCAAACAGACCTTGACAGTTATACGAAACTATCTGCAAAAGATTACTTGTCATTTAACATGTAAATAAATACGCATAATTTTTGAGCTCAAAGAAAATAGGACAAAAAATATATACGTTTCTCGTAAAAATAAATCATCTTTTAATTTAATCTTTTAATACTGTTATTCTGTGAAAACTTATGTGCCATATTTTTCAATATACATAAAAATAAATTTATATACAAAAAGTAAATATTTAACCGTAGGTTAAACAAAGAAAATAATGTCGTGCCAATACTACAATAAAAACAAATTTTGGAAGGCTGTTATGTGAAATTTTCACCCAAAAGTATTGAAAGAAGGACAACTCTGAATTACTTCAAACTAAGACATTTCAGTTATCCCCCCTAGTATATAATGTCCATAGCTGTAATGGTTTAAATTTGTTACCACACAAAAATTTTTGGTAATTTTTCTTATGTAAATAAGTAATAAGCAGTTATTTTCAAATATAACATTTGTTTTAAGGAATGAACCTGTAGATCAAAATGAATTGTGTTGTAATGCAAGCTTGATACCTGCAAATTAAAATGTTTCACCCAAAAAAGCATTGTATGAAAAATAACTCTCATTAAAGTTTTGGTTATCACCCCTGGTATACAATATTGAGGTATTGAGATAATGATATCTATTTCTCCTGGTAAAAATTGTACCTTAAAATTTACATTTACTTGATTAAGTCAACCAGTATTGACAAATAATAAATCAATTCAATTGTTTCAAGATTTTTCTTCCAGAATGAAAGTAGTGTGAAAACATGCAGTCCTGTGATTACATTATCTCTGTAAAGGGATGTAAATAAGAGAGAAGTACACAAATACACTTTTTCCCTGTATGCATATCAAAAACATAAAAGAGGCTGCGATTATTTGATAAAATACTAAGACAAATGCTGATTATGCATTTTCCTACCTTTAGATGTGTAAAAGGATATATATCTTTAAGCACAAAAAGGTTGGGTGTTTTGAATAAAACTATGTAGCAAGTTTGAAATGATCAAGAAAGAAAACATTACCACATGTGAATCTGTGAACACTTTGCCCTATCTTAAATGACAGGACAAGAATGTATTACAAATACTAATAAAAAAGGTAAAGTATACCGGACTTTCATCAGGGTCTGATAAAATTTTGTAATATCAGAGTAACATAAATAAAGGTAAAGTTGTATAATATATGTATTACTTAATGGTGTTACATAGGGTGTCTAAAAAGTGAAAAATATAGAAAGAAAATAAAAATAATATGGAAAGGTGGAATCATACATGTATTTGTGTATAGGATATAGAGGTTTACTTATGGCACAAACCTTATTTAAAAATGCAGGATAAAGACTGAGGGAATGAGAATAAGAGCAATACTTGTAATAAATAAATGCAAAACTTAAAGATGAATTGAGTACCAAAGCATATAATAAAGCTAATATCATGCAAAGCAAAGCAGCAAATTAACAAAAATACATAAACATAACATAACCAAAACACACACATACAAATAAAATGACAAAAAACATAAGCTAGCAAAGAAAACCATATAAAGCAATTTTGCAGACATAAAATAAAGCGACATATAATTGCACACATAAACTTACTACCTGTACATCTTGTCTGCCTAAAAAACAAGAAAACAATATTACTATTTTTGAATATTACAGTAAATTAATATAAACAAGCAGGTTTTATGTACAAAGTTCATTTATTTTTTTTCTTATAGATATACTATGCATGATAATCCTTTCGAAGTTGCCACGCATCTTTGAAATTCAATCTTGTCTCCAAGTACATATGTGTACCAACATCGCGAATCCTTGTTTGTAATTTCTCATCTTTTCGGATATTATACGCAATACCTGCCAACTCCTTTCTCATTGTTTTCATGACAACAGGGAGATCATCCAAGATACGCATTTTTTTCCTGCTAGTTTTGCACCTTTGGACATTATTTTTTTTTGTCAGCAAATTGAATAAACCTTATTATAATTGGATCTGGCCCATTGTGTTTTTTTCCATTTTTGACGGAATCCTATGAGCATTTGCCATTTGCATAGACTCAACTTTTGCTACACTAATATCTAAGTCTTTAATCAGAAAATTTTGCACAACTTGCACTATATTCTCCTCTTTATTCTGAGGTACACCATAGACCAAAACATTGTATTTGCGTTCATGTTTTTCTAGCATGATAAGCTTGTCATTTAAGAGTCATTCTCTGTAAGCATCAAAATATGATGGAAATTGAACATCTCAGATTTTCATGAAATTTGATATATAAAGTTCATAGGTCCACCATACTTCAAATTAGATGCTATCTTTGAATTTATAGATGTCGTTGCCATGGAAACCGAACATTGCCAAATTTAGCATTTTTGGGCATCAGAAATGCTGTTTTGGCTTCAGTTTTGGGTTTAATTTATATCAAACAAACAACGCAGAGTTAAATTGTTATTGTGTCAATATGATAGCTATATCTAGATCTAATATTAACAGTAATTAGCAAAGACATCATTTGAAGCTTAATTTGGTTTCCAAGGCAACGAAAATTGCCAAAAATGACATTTTTTAGAAATTCGTCAAATTGTGAATTTTGCGAATTTTCAGATGGCTAAAGCAAAAAAATGCAGGCATATCAGGTCCAACCCTAAACATCAACAAGATGTTCAATATAAAATCTCTAAAATAGCAAAAAATAAAAATGGTATTATTTTTCATTTTTCCAGGGGGCGTCTCAAAACATTTGGCAATTTTAACATGGTACTCCAATGTAACCATTATACAAATCACAGAAATGACATACTTTGCATACTTTTACTGTAGTAAATTAATTTCTGTTATGCATTTTCTCTTGTTGAATTCATCCACTGCAAGTAATTACAATAATTTAAAATTTTACACTAAGTTGTATGTGTCAGGGGCCATCTCAAAGTTGAAAAATCGATTGAAATATATATGTTTTTAATATCTGGACACAATGTTATTTTTTGCTGTTTTTCCCGTTTCTTTATGTTTGTTGACAATCCTGCAACCACGAGCTAAAACCCATGGATGTAGCAGTGTTCGGCATCTAACAATGAATACCGCTCAGTTGACGCTAGGGGCTGTCTTGAACTTACTGTGAGGTTTGAGTGCTTGCTCATTGTTGCAAACCTCATGATGACCTTCAAGATGAAAAATAACCATAAAATCGTTGTTCGTTGTTCCGTTG
>MJUU01071873.1:9720-23767 GCA_002080025.1 Modiolus philippinarum
TGACAAAGTCATATGGTCCTTTCCAAAGAATATATCAGAAAGAGTACCTAACCCAAGATGGCTGACAGCAGTTAACAAAGTTTAACTTTGGATCCCATAGAAAGCACATCTCATCTTCTCTGAAAATACTGGTCTAATTTTAACCAAATAGAGTACAATGATCCTTAGAGGGTTCCTTCTAAAAAGGTATCCAGCAGGTCCATACTTCATCTAAGATTGCTGCCAGTAGGCACCATAGTTTCACATTCAACCCTATGAAAAACTCATTCAAAAACGGTCTTCTCGGAGACTACTACTCCAATTACAACCAAACTTAGTGCAATGGTCCTCAGATGGTCCCTTCCATAAATTGTATCTGGCAGTTCTGTACCTGATTCAAGATGGTTTCCATCAGGGACCATAGTTTAGCATTGGACCCTATGGAAAACATATTCAAGGATCTTCCTCTTAAAAACTACTACCCCAATTAGAGCCTTACTAAACCAATATTGGGGTCTTTAGATGGTCACTTTCATAAAAGGCATCCAGCAGCTTCATACCTAATCTACTATGGAGGCCAGCAGGGAACATAGTCTAATGTTGGATGTCATTTCATGATTTGGTCTCGGAAACCTTCAATCAAATAGATGGTCCCCTTCAAAACTGGTCTGCATCCAATCCAAGGAGGCCACCAGCTGGGACCATAGTTTAACATTGAACTAAATTGGAAATGCCATTCAGATCTCTTTGTCAGCCATGGTTCAGGTGAGCAATACAGGCTCTTTAGCGCCTCTCGTCTTGGCTACTACTGTTTGGAGTGATCCCTTATTTGGTAGGCAGTCTCAATATGACTAGTTGTAAAGTTTTTTCCAGTCCTGTAAGACATGTACTTCCTATTTCAATAATTTGACAAAACGTGGAATTATTTACAAAATGAAGTGCAACATGGAATGTTCATCACATTTGTATCAGTTTCTACTGGAATGATTGATTCCAAAAACATCCTTTGCATGTCAACAGGTAATATTTCTTGCTTACCGGTACTTAAAACTGATTATTTTATCCTTTTATGTATATGAAAATTTCACTTAAGACCTATAGTACAAATTGTACTGTAAGAAAAATACATGACTCTTAATGCAATGTGAATTCAAAACTGAGAATTTCAGCTCTCAATAAAATTTTTGAATTTTTTTACTGTTTTTGTTTGGATAAATAAATACCAAAGAAGATCATACAAATGATTTTTATTTTAATAAGATATTATATGGAATGTATCAATAACAAGTCTATACAATCAAATTTTAACAAATAATATTTTAAAAAGTTACATTTAAAACATTCTACAACATAGTGAGTGTTTTTTCATGTAAAAGAAAGATTCTTGATCATCTGTTTCACTAGTCAATACTGGATTTTGGAGATAGGAACTCTTGTGTAATTGGAGGCAGGAACTAACGCCTCAAATACCAGTAAGCAGGAATGACTGGATTCCTGACCTATCAGAAAAATTTTTTCCACATAAAAACAAACTTTTAATGAAAATGAAGTGTACTTATAACTGTTCCTAAATGACAATTCTTTAACGAAATTTTTAATTGATGAAAAACAATCAACCTGAAGTGCTACAGATAGATTAAATATAAATCACCCTTAGCTCAACATTGTTAATTATTTAGCGATTCCCTCCAAATGTATTTATGCATTGATTTTTTTGCATAGTAAAAGAACTTTTTCTGGTTACCAACATGACTAAAAAGTCACATATTTTGTGTTGGGATATAACTGGCAGTATTTTTTTCCATACTAAAACAACAGTTCAATATTGTATATTTAACAAATCTTCAAGAAAAAAAAACAAAATACATTGTAAATTGAGGTAAATATCAGGGAAACAACCTTATAACAATCATACAAAAAACAAATACAAAATACATGTGTAAACATTTAAGTTTTGTGGAGACTTAATAAAAACAGATCAAAAGCTGTTTGATACAGACTATAAGAAATAATAAGAAAATTAAAATAGTATAATCATTGTGCCGATATCTGATGACTTGAACATTTCAATATGTTTAAATGATGCATCCCTAGAAATTATTACTAAAAAGCTAAAATTAAATTTGAAGGAACCAATTTTTTGTCTAGAATTGAATTTTCACTTAAAAACTACTGTAAACAGGGAAATTTTTGCCGCAGTTTTATTTTCGCTATTCAATGTCAAATGTTGAAATACAAAAATAAAACTGCCAGGAAACATTTTATGCATTTAAATGATAATAGAAATATGACCGAGAACTGCGAATTCAAGACTGCACAAAATGAAATTTGATTTAAAAACTGAAAAAAAAGACGTCGCGAAAATTTCCCGGTATCATAAGTCAAACTTGATGTTCAGTCACTAATATGTAAACTCAAGGGGTAATAGATAAAAAAAAACTCCTTGAAAAGCAACGATATTGAAAACACCTTAATTATTTCAAAAGTGCCCAAAATCAAATGTACTTTATGTGATGTGTCACACTGTTGTCTAAATTGCCTCACTACGACCACGCCATGAAAAAATAACCCTACAAATAGCCCACCAATTGTGCACAAACCTAAAACTTAATGCTACGAAACAGAGTCTGTATTGCCCATCTCTGGCAGAAGCAACCCATGCAAACTTTTAAACAACCTCATTAGATAAGTGGCCACATTTTATATAATTTTATAATTTTTTGTTTTTTTTTAATTCATTTTTCATATTTTACTTAAATTTCATGCAATTAAAAACCCCGTTTATAGCTCTTTTAAGCTGAGTTTGGAATGCCTGAACTATTTAAACACACTTTATAATTTTAAGATAGAGGGTCAACATGTATTTCTTTTTACTGGTTATTTTTAATATAGAACCAAAAAAATTATATCTGCATTTATTTTCAATGGTCTATTAGTAACCACGTTCATGCAAAATCAAAACTCTTGACTGGAATAGGCCCTACCTGCATAATTTTTATATATTTGTGTTTATTTGTTCAGTTTGACCCATCTTATTGTGCTTATCAAAAATGATTTTACATCTTTCAATTGGTATTGTGCTACCAAACTACCAAATTGGTAAAACATTTTGGATGTAAAAGGTAAAGGATTGTTGAACCAATCTTACAGTTTTACCACTCAGTTGTTGCTATCAAACTGTTAACTTGGCTGAAAAATATGAAAAGTTGTGACTCGCCTTAGGATATCTTTTAAAACTTGTTTGTTGATATATATCAAAGTAAACTGACTTTTTAGCATTAAAAGTTTCTTAGAGTGGGGAAATTGTTAAATTTTAACTTCTGTAAATATTCCACATCAATCTATATTTTTGGACACAAATATAATTAAGGTCATGTTCAGGTGCAAGACCATTCAGTTTACCTCAAATTTGTATCTATAGTGAAAGTAAAATGGTCACACCTGAGCAGTTGTAGATTAAAATGACCAGGTAGCTATAAAGAAAATTGATTAAGCTGTTTTTGAAATAGGTAGATGCATTTTTATACGCCCGTATAATGACGGACGTATTATGGTATACCGATGTCCGATTATCCATCCATCAATTTCATATGTTGCACTCTAATTTGACAACCCTTTGGCCAATTGACTTCAAACTATGTAGAGGTATTGGGTATGGTGCCCTCACGATCTGTATACTTTTGTGAAATTTAGATTTTTCCTGCAAGAGTTATGGGACTTTATTGGTAAATTTTAAGGCAGTTTTTTACATGTCGCACTCAACTTGACAACCCTTTGGCCAATTCACTTCATACTTTGCAGAGGTATTGGATATGATGGCCTCACAATCTGTATACTTTTTCATGAAATTTTGATTCTTTTTGCAAGAGTTATGGGACTTTATTCGTCAATTTTAATGCAATTTTTTACATAACACGTTCTTACTTGACAACCCTTTGGCCAACATACTTCAAACTTTGTAGAGGTATTGGGTATGATGGCCTCATGATCTGTATACTTTCTCATGAAATTTTATATTTTTCTTGCAAGAGTATGGGACTTTATTGATCAATTTAAGGCAATTTTTTACATGTCCAGCTCTTACTTGACAACCCTTAGGCAAATCTCTTCAAACTTTGTAGAGGTATTAGGTAGGATGGCCTTAAATCTGTATACTTTTTTGTGAAATTTCAAATTTTCTTGCAAGAGTTATAGGACTTTTATTTGTCAAATTTAAGGCAATTTTGTACATGTCGCAATCTAAGTGATAAGTACTATGATTAGCTCACTTCAAACTTTGCAGATTGATTTCTTAAAGAGACATCAAGCATAATTAGGCAGTTATAGGGGCTTCTGAATTGAGAACCCCTTACCTAAATCACTTATTGAAGGGGTGACGACGGGCATGTCATGCGACTTGGCGCAGCTGTTTATTATAACATATTGAATATTAGGTATTGAATAATGACCAAGGTCATACTAGTAGATCTAGTACAAATGCCTTGGGTGCCTGTTCACATAGAATACATTTTATGTACTTCATTACCAGCATACTCAACTATCTATGAGGTACTTTGTATACATAACTCTCTTCAGATAAAAGTTGCACTTGAGTAGCTATTCAATATTGCAGGTAAGGAGTCAAGGAAAAACATACCAAAGCTCCATTTCAAATAGGGTCTGTAAGTCTTGTCACATGACCAACGTGAATGAATGAGAAACGTGTTTCCCGGGTACCATAACTTATGTGGTTCTATAGGGGAATGGTGGGGTTTTCGATTCACAGATCAAATTAACTATGGAATTCATTTTCTATGAACCAGCATATTTTTAAATCAATGAATTATGACCTTAATTACCTTAACTTGGGTAGAAATTAAATAAAAATAGTGATTTTCTTGAAGCCGCATAGTCTCTATCAACCAGGCTCTTCCAGCTATGGTAGATATCAAAATGTAAAGCGTCTAATTAATCCCGACTTTGTGATGTTGAGAAAAATATCCTGGAAGTGAAATCTTTTTACTGATTAAATGTGCGTTCTGCATAGTGACGTCATAAGTTTCAGGATTTATAAAGTGAAAGTAGAAGGAGACTTACAGACCCTTTATCAAGTAGCTGAGAAAAAGTACAATGAAATATGTGCATGATTGAGTGATAGATATAAAGCAGTTAAATGTTTATCCTTCAAAGTGGGTTATAAATATATAAAATCAAAAATAATGTTTTTATTTTACAAATGAGTATACTTTCCTACTGAATTTTAAACTAGATTTTCAAATTCTAAAAAAAAAATTGAGATTCTTTGTTATGAGTGACAACCTAAAAAAAATTTACATGTAAATACTATCTTAAATAAACAGAAGTAAAAAAACATAAAATAATAAGCCAATTTACATAAACAACCTATACCAACACCATTTTATAGAGAGATATTAAAAGTACAGATACATGTAATGACTAAAATATTGCATCTTAAAGTACAAACATAAAGTAAAAACTTGATATAATGACGATTTTTGCTTTGTCATCTTGTTCACCTTACAAATCATTTTTATAATAAAAATGTAGACAATTGTAAACAAACAAATTTTTTACTATAAAACAACAGCTGAACTTCAAAGGCTCCAACTGCAATAGTTCGAACACCATGAATGTCTCAAACCCTTTTTCTGGTCTCTTTGTTCATTTACCTCGATAGCTCGAACACCCTCTAGTTCAAACTGTTTTCATTGGTCCCTTGTGTGTTCCAGCCATCGAAGTTTGACTGTATGTGTGATATCATAATGCTTTAGTTTGAGTATGAGATCAATAATTCAACAAATAAAAAATCAATATCCAAAATCCTCCATAAGTGTAGTCAGTTTGCTATGAATACTGCTAACAATGTCTGCTGTCCTGTTAAAATGTCTGGCTAGAAATAAACCTCCAATCAGCAAACTTACTCCTCCAAACTGTAATGTCCGATTAATAACCTGTAAAATGTAATCATTTATATATTTATAAATTGTTTTGTTAAACATACCCAATATATGTGTACTGCTTGCAATAACATTTACACTAGAGTTGTTTTAAAATGTTGACATCAGTAAAACTTACACCACAGATAGGCTATCATGTTACAAAACTATTTTTAAGACAAAATACAATGAATGTCTAAAACTATATACATGTATGTGCTGAAGGTGGCTAGAAATGGAAACTGTATATATAGATAAAATGAGATCATATATGAAAAACTTAAAGCTGCTACCCAGCAATTATAATTAAGCATAAAATCTTACTTTAATACTATATGTACATCTATCGAATACAATGCATCCTTCAGATCTAAAATTATCACATTTTTTGCAGTTTAAAAACAAAGTGTTCAATGTATAAAGTACATGTAAAAACCAACAGAGAGCAAAATAAAATAGGTAAAAACAAGAGTGGACCCTAATAGATGTCTCGCCCGTCCCTGCATGGTCACTAAAACAGTCATGCGCTACTCAAGAGCAACCTACAATCCAAATATTATTACTGTACCACTTACAGAAATTCAGAAACTATTCTAATTGGAAAAACTTAACTATGTTCACTAGACCATGAAATTGAGGTCAAGGTCAAAAGCCATATGGCAGACTGACATGTACTAACCAAGACCAAGCTATATACCAAATATCATTGACCTATNAATGAATGTCTAAAACTATATACATGTATGTGCTGAAGGTGGCTAGAAATGGAAACTGTATATATAGATAAAATGAGATCATATATGAAAAACTTAAAGCTGCTACCCAGCAATTATAATTAAGCATAAAATCTTTTTTTAATACTACATGTACATCTATCAAATACAATGCATCCTTCAGATCTAAAATTATCACATTTTTGCAGTTTAAAAACAAAGTGTTCAATGTACAAAGTACATGTAAAAACCAACAGAGAGTAAAAACAAGAGTGGACCCTAATAGATGTCTCGCCCGTCCCTGCATGGTCACTAAAACAGTCATGCACTACTCAAGAGCAACCTACAATCCAAATATTATTACTGTACCACTTACAGAAATTCAGAAACTATTCTAATTGGAAAAATTTAACTATGTTACTTGGAAAAATTTAACTATGTTTACTAGACCATGAAATTGAGGTCAAGGTCAAAAGCCATATGGCAGACTGACATGTACTAACCAAGACCAAGCTATATACCAAATATCATTGACCTATGGCTTGCAGTTATTGAAAAACAGACTTAAGCAAAAAATCTTAACCTGGTCACTGGACCGTAAAATTGAGGTCACGGTCAAAAGCCATATGGCAGACTGACATGTACTAACCAAGACTAAGCTTTATACAAAATATAACTGACTTCTAGCTTGTAGTTATTGAGAAACGGACTTAAGCAGAAAACTTAACCTGGTCACTGGACAGGGAAATATAGGTCAAGGTCACATGATTTTTGGTCCGACAGATAGGGTTTGCCTTAAGCTACCTATGGACCAAATATAAAGTTCCTACATCAAAGGCTTCTATATAACAACTTGAGTTTACGCCGCCGCCATCATAATTTGCATGCCTATGTCTCAATTTCCGCGACGAAAGTCACAAGTGAGACAACAATGAATCTGTGAGCCAATGATCTCCACTGTTGACTTTTAGCACCTAATAACATATGGATAGGACTGAAACATCATCCCATAATATGGCATGATAATACAGTATTTAAGATCTTTTTCTCTTATTGTAATAAATGTTGTTTTTTTTATAATTACTCCACCATAATAAAAATAGTAATGGTGTATTACATGATAACCACCATGTTTCATAAAGAAGTTCAAGGGGCATAACTCCAGAACCCCTTGGACCCCTGAACCCTGAATCAAACCTGGCCTGAGTTTTGTGGTAAACTACTAGCATTCCAAGTTTGAAGACCATATGTTATTTCGTTCACAAGTTATCAGTCGAAAACTTTCTGGGGACAGATGGAGAGAAGGACGGACGACCCATGACTGAGGGTATCACATAATATTTTGCCACTAAATGGGGCTGGGTATAATAATGTCAAAAATTGACTATCCTGACATGTCTTAAATGCATCCCACAATATGCAACAACCAAACAAAGCTGTGACTAAATTTTGAATTGGCATTCTTAACCATTGCATAGAAAATCTTGACAAAAATTTGAATAAACTGACAGACAAGACAGAATGGAGTACAAAGACAATTCTTTGACTGTGGGTTTAGTAACTGAACTGTTTATGGCATAAGTCTGATCTATGTAGTATCATATATTACAAGTATAATAATATTACATTTTAATAAATGTAGTTTATATTAAATAAATATTTTTTTATATTTCATTTTAAAAGTTGCTGAGCAGTGTGAGTTTGTTGTGGTCTTTGTGGTTATCTCCCTTTTCTACAACAATAATTCATATCTAATTGACATTTAACCCCACATCTCTCTTTTTTTGATAGTAAGTCTCTCTTATTTGACAATAAATGTAACATACCTTATCTTGCCACTTTCTCTTCTCTATACACAGATGATACCTTTCTCTAGAAAATGATACCTAAACAGAAATTATATATATGGATGTGAAATTAAGAAAAACATTTCAGAAATGTGTACCACAGTTGAACTTCAATGAAGCTTTAATACAATGCTATTCTCAAACACTTTTTATTGTCCCTTTGTTCAAGTTTAAACATAAAGCTTCAACACCCCTCTAGTTTGGACTGTTTTCATTGGTCCCTAGGCATTAAAGTTCATCTGTAGTGGTACATGAATATTGTGAATGTCAAATAAGTGGAAATATAATTTACATTTTTTCATTTTGAAGTTTGTGAGTTTCCATGGGAAATACGGGACATATTATCATTTATCAAAAGCTTAGTAGTATACTGACACGACCTATTATCAATGCATGCCTATTTCCGTGGTATTTTTAATTTTCATGGCAAAATTGCACCTTTTTCCATTTGTTCATTTATAAACAGGTAATTAGATAAGTAATTAATTGTAAATAAAAGACATATACAGAAGTAGTGGGAAAAAGATGTATTTTTATGAATTATGTGCTATCAAGGGAATTTCAACTTCCAGTAAAATTTTGCACATGTATGACCACAGTTACCTCATAATTCAAAGAAATCTGAGATGTAACTGGCTTGTATTACTGATAAATGGAGGCATCCCCTCGGGGTTAAATGCATCAAATCAGCATATTAAATAAAGATGGTTGCAACTATCAAACACATCTTTTACAGATCTTCCCTAAAATTAAGGAAAAAAGTCAACAGTTTCCACCAGAGACAGAAATGCACAACCCCAGAACAAACTTCTTCTGGGGTGCTTTAAACTTATTTGTACTTTTAAAGAGTTATTTATGTCATGAAATATCGCATTTAGGTATACATTGAATAATACATGTACGTTTTACGATATTTTAGAAAACAAAAATATTTTTTAGGGTATTGCATAAAATGGCAGAGCCTAAATTGGGCACTAGGTAATAAAACACCCCTTTTTTATTAGAATTTAGCCTTCCAGACTGTATTTAATTCCTAAGAGCACATATGGCTTCAAATAATATTTTGACAATTATCAAAGAGTTTGACTCTTGAAATTAGTGTATAAATTATGTTTTGCAAACTACCTCGATGATAGGTAAAGGTCGGTTTTAAGCGACTCTTTGGCATCATGGAGAAGTGGACACAGAATATTTTTGAAAAACAAGAAGAAATCATCAATAATTTGGTTTTGGATACTCGCTGATAAAGGCTTTTCATAACAACAAAGGTTCAATGATTTATTTCCAAATTTATATTTTTACAGCCAAAAACATTTATGTATATCGGTAATTGGTCAACCTAGGCTACTGAGAGACGTATTAAGCTTGTTGTTGAGTAGGTATATAAATTCATAATTTTTTAAAAAAGACATCATGTTGATTTCAATATGAAATTTAACATTTAACACTATATAGACTAGGATTTTTATATGTGTTCATAAATTCCCTGTAAACTTGTTTACCCTTAACATCACTTACCATGGTATATAAAGGTACCCAGGTGTTAGGAAATAATATATGGAGCATATTATCAACTTTTTTGCGAAGAAGAAACATCTTTGAATTCACAGATTCTCTCATCTGAAATACATAAAATACAAAAGTGTAAACTGAAAAATCAACAATTTCTTTAAAAATTGATTAAAAAACCTTACTCTAACAAACTGTTGTAGAAATCTCTTGTTTTGAATCATTAGATTTGTGTTATAATTGAGGCCTTTTAAACCTTAATTATCATTAAATTACCGGAAACAATTACAGATATCAACAAATCACATTATAAGAAAAAGATATAATTCATTTTGCATTTACTGAATCATCAACTGAATTTCTGAGTTTTCACACTTTGAGTATTATACAAAGTGAAGAGTCAAAATTTTCTACCTCAATAAACCCAAAATAAATAAGAGCTTTTCCAAAAACAAATATGACAATTTACTTTGTCATTTTGATGAAAAACAGAGTTCATTTTTTTCAAGATGCTCTTTGGTGACCACTTTATGTTTAGTTATCTGCATGGAGATAATAAGTGTTGGATGTTGTGTACTAACCTCTATATAATTGTACATGGCTAAATCACATATAGCTTTGGTGTCAGGGTTTCTGTGTTCTGTGTAGGCTTTTAATGCCAGCTCTGTAATTAAATATTAACTGTACTGTAAAACCATTAACATTACAGTTATATTTATATGAAATTTGATATAGGCAATACTGTAGACAAGATTTTCTACCATTGTACAAGCTCTTTGGTGACCACTGTTTGTGTATCTTTTAGATTCTGTTTGTTAATGGGTTCTAGCAAACTCCAACCTGATTTTCTGCCAGCAAAACTGAAGCTAACTACATTGGAAATAAATATAGTAAAATAAAGAATCATCATGATTTATAAACCTCCAGAACATAATTCATGTACATTAAAAAACATGCACATACATTTGAAACACATTCTGGATTTTCAGATCAAAATGTGCACATTAAATGAGTGTAAATTCGAGTAATGTGACATGCAGTTTGAGTGGTTGCTTGCGATTACTCTGCTCAATCAGCAGAGCTCTTTTGAATAGCATAGTCAATATATTGGTATGAATATGTACCCTAAAAAAATCAAGGGTTTAAAGGGTGCATGCACCCAAACAGCAGAAAGTAGTGGACATACTGTCTGTTAAAAGACAAGATGGGGTAAATCTTATATTTTACTGTTTCCTAGTTTTTTGTTAGAGGTGGAAAACCTATTTGAAAGGAAGAATTTAAGATTTGCCCCCAAAAGATCCCAAAATACACCTACATCCAAAGCATAATGGAACATTTTATGGTATTGTTTTAACTAGAAACCTTGTAATGTATACAGGGTATCTCTGCATGTTGCTATATGTTCAAACCATTTTTAATCATGATTTTACTACCTGAATTGATCAACATTGCATATATCATATCAAATTTAATGTTATAAACATTGGTTCATTACAATTTACATTTCAACGTATTAACTTTTATTTTTATTATAAAAGGGAAATGAAGTCTATTTACTTTTAGTTTCCTGAAATTCTTTAAAATGCTTATAATACATATTCTATAAGAACATACAAGCATAATTTCCCTGCAATCTAAAACTCACCTAAATTGTCATTATATTTATCTAACATGTTGTTCAGCACAATACAGTCCTCAAATCCCTAAAATTAATAAAAAAAAAAAACATCAGAAGTTATCTCCCTTCATTTGAAAACTTTGAAATGTATTTGTTGGGCGAGTGCAAATTTATATTTGTAATTTCATTTCATCCACTAATGTGAAAGCTGGATCCAAATTAAACTATCCAGTAATTTTTCTTAGGACGTAGTAAGGTGAATTTTGGAACAAGATGTGTTTGTGAAACACTTCATGCCGGCAGCAGCATATAGATTTTAAATTTCAACCTCTATGACCTGACCTTTGACCTAATCCATTTTTTTTAAATATTTATATTCTTTTTGAACAGATCTATACAGTTGCCAAGTATGAAAAGTCTACCTTAAATAGTTCAAAAGTTATAACAAAGGTTAAAGTTTTGGAAGTACAGACATGCAGGCAGGACGAGAACGATATGCCCCCAATTCTCAATTTGGAGGAAGGAAATATCAGTGATTTTGTTGCCCTTTTTAAAAACTGCCTGTGCCTTTTTGATTGGGAAAATATAGCACAATTTTCAATAAACTGGGAGATTAACTTCAAACATTAAATACTGTAAAACCATGATACCAGAAATGGTTTTCAGGATTGGATACACTGTAGGGACACTTCAAGGCAATATGCATTTAAAAAAGTATTTATTTACTACAAAGAACAGAACAGTTTAATGATTTGGAAGAATTTAATATGCAATCTCACTCCTTTTGGGAATTTTGTTAACACATTTGGGAAGAAAAAAAGGTAGCTGTGGTCAGTTTTGGGAAAAAGTTCCAGGGGAAACAGCCTTTAAAAGGTAGTAAAGCAAGGCTTACAAAATCACTGAATATTGATAAGCTATGGATCTTTCTTTGAGAAATTTCTCATTTAAAAAAAATGGTTGGAAAAGGGTTTCTCTTATTTATATGATCTTACTTTAACATTGAGACATCTTAGTTTAATTTCATACCATAAGGAAATCTAGGATGTTATGAAATCATGCTCAATGAATCTTCATGATAATAAAGCCTTAAATGACAAAATACACTGGAGACTATGGAATAAAATATCATTCCTAATTTAAGGTAGTACGGGGTTTAAAACTGTGCGTCATTCTTGCCCATTTGTTAAAAAATGAATTCATCGTAGGAAAGTTTGATAAATGATTTACGATGTATGACAATAGTTTAATCTTATCAAATATGCCTCTTTTATTGGTTAACTGTGTAGAGTAATTGACCTTTTCAGCAAACTCCAGTTCTTTTAAGGGGAGATAATTTGTATAGAAACAATAGGAAAAAACCATTTTTTTTGCATTTATTAAAAATAAGCTCAGTGACCCCCAATTTTTTTTCATGCAAATTGAAGGCAAGTATGTAAGACAATTATTCACCAAATTTGAACAAATTCTATCTGATGTAACTAAAATGAATTAAAATTTTATTAAAACTAGCTCATTTTCCCTATCATTAAACCAAAATAGCCGATTTTTACACAATAAATTTCATGCTAATACGGCCGGTGACCCCTAGTTATTACTTTAATTTTTGTATGCTCTAATCACAAAGTGTAAATGATGAAAATATCAGAACTTCTATCTGACAGTTTTTAGACTCCCGTATCACCTTAAAGGATTAAAGCTGAGGAATCTGAAAATCTTCAAATTTCATAACCTCAACTTACTACATTTTTAATTCTATTAAAACCAAATATATAATACTGATAATAATCATTGTTTGCTCAGTATTCTCTACCAGACTTCATGAATGACTGTGATGAAAGCACGTACATATTAACATAACTGAAAGACTCCATTTATAAGTGTACTTCTGCATTGAATGAGGTTGGGATGTACAAAAAAAGTTAGATTTGGAAAGATAAACTTTAAAGTATCAAGACCTAAGCACTGACAAAAAGCTCAAGACACACACAAAAATAAAATATTTGATATTTGAAGTAGGGCATTTGTCTGGAGGTTCGAAGGGGGTTATCCCCCTCGCCTCAAGACCAAGTACATCATCAAACTGTGCTAGCTATTCCTCAACACATTTATTTTGAAGTTAACCCTTCCTAAGGCATGTGCAAGTTACAGTATATTTTCAAAAATTTTTAAAGGATGTTTTGAAGGGAAAAATAAACTAACTAGAGGCTCATAGACTGAGCCTGTATCACTCACCTGACAAAACGCTTCCATGCCATGCATGACCAAAAATGATCATGTTTTTTACCAATGGGGTATAGTGTTTAGGTATTTTCTCAATAGCACCCGTGTGTTTTGTCTGATCCTATTGAAAAGAGTAATTTTTGCAAAGGACCTTCTATACATTTAGTATAATTTGCTTTAATTGTTTTGAGAGAAGATGATGAAAAGGATGGTTTTCTCATACTG
>MJUU01071873.1:34539-46993 GCA_002080025.1 Modiolus philippinarum
AGAGTTTCAGGAAATTTACCAAACTTAGAATCAAAGATTTTTGCAATCTGACTATTGAAAATGATTAATCACTGAAACTATAAGGCATCAAAAAAGATATGGTTACTAGATAAAATTCCAAAAAGTAATTGGTCTTTGAGAGTTTCAGAAAATTTACCAAAATTAGAATCAGGTTTTTTTGCACTTTCATTATTGAAAATGATCTTCACTACTGTAAGGAATTGAAAAAGATATGGTTGCTAGGAAGAAATTCAAAAAATAGTAGGTCTTTGAGAGTTTCAGGAAAATTACCAAAATTAGAATCAAAGATTTTTGCAATCTGACTATTGAAAATCATCACTGAAACTATAGGGCATCAAAACACATATGGTTGCTAGGTAAAATTCCAAAAAGTAATTGGTCTTTGAGAGTTTCAGGAAATTTACCAAAATTAGAATCAAAGATTCTTGTAACCTGACAGTTGAAATTCATCATAATAACTCTAAATAATTGAAAAAGATATGGTTGCTAAGTAGAATTCCAAAAAATAGTAGGTCTTTGAGAGTTTCAGGAAATTTACCAAAATTAGAATCAAAGATTTTTGCAACCTGACAGTTGAAATTCATCATTATAACTCTAAATAATTGAAAAAGATATGGTGGCTAAGTCGAATTCCAAAAAATAGCAGGTCTTTGAGAGTTTCAGGAAATTTACCAAAATTAGAATCAAAGATTTTTGCAATTTGACTATTGAAAATCATCCCTGAAACTATAGGGCATCAAAAAAGATATGGTTGCTAGGTAAAATTCCAAAAAGTAATTGGTCTTTGAGAGTTTCAGGAAATTTACCAAAACTAGAATCAAAGATTCTTGCAACCTGACAGTTGAAATTCTTAATTATAACTCTAAATAATTGAAAAAAGATATGGTTGCTAGGTAGAATTCCAAAAAATAATGGGTCTTTGAGGGTTTCAGGAACTTGACCAAAATTGGAATTAAAGTTTGTTGCAATCTAACCATTGATAAAGATCATTAAAACTATAAGGCATCAAAAAAGATATGGTTGCTAGGTAAAATTCCAAAAAGTATTGGTCTTTGAGAGTTTCAGGAAATTTACCAAAATCAAAATCATATTTTTGAAATCCTAGTGTTCATACTAGCTGATGACATTAAAAATTTGCTTAATTATAAAACTTCAGTTGGAATTTCAAAAATTTGGCACCGGGGTCTAAATTCTAAGACCATAGAATGGATTAAAAGAGCAATTCCAATAATTCCTCATGAAAATATAAACCACAAAATCAAAATTATACGTAGATGTCCAGTCGTTCTGATAAGTACTGATTGTTTTACATTTTTGGCCCCTTACGGGCATGCCCCTAGGGGGTCATACCAAAAGTCTGCTATCATCAGTAAATGAGATGCATATAATGGAACTTGCATACAAAGTTTCAGCTTCCAAACATGAATACTTCAGAAGATTTCTCTTATTACTGGATATCTCGAAATACAATTTCGCTCATTTTTCCGCCCTGAGGGCAAATTTCAAAATTGCGAAACCTTCGGCACAGACAACTTTTATAGTGTTACTTATACCCATATTACAAGGTTTCTGTAATTTAAAGTGTAAGAGGAGTTCCAGCAGAATAGATTTTTTTCGTTTTTTGGACCCCCTAGAGGCCATGCCCTGAGGGGTTATACCCAAATTCCGACACCCTCTGTGAAGTTGTTACATAATATGTGAGTTCCTGAGTTTCAACTTTCTAGCCCAAATAGCCTAAGAGATTTCTACAATTATTGGATATCGCGAAAATTCGTTTTGGCCCATAATTTGCCCCTAGGGTGTTTGACCTAAATTCCAAATCCACAGTGCACTACTTCAGATCATACTCTAGTATGGTGCCAAGTTTCAAATTTGTATCTCTTATAGTTCCAGAGCTATCGGGGAGCATGACAAACGCACGTACGTACGTACGTACGTACATACATACGGACCGACTGCATTACATAATCCCCCCTCTTTCGCTGGGCCCAAAAAATAAGGGAAATGGGAGACCAGACACCACATGTCACCCCCTCGAAAATATATTGAAGGAATATTGGATGGAAATTT
This sequence comes from Modiolus philippinarum, assembly GCA_002080025.1. Classification (NCBI taxonomy): domain Eukaryota; kingdom Metazoa; phylum Mollusca; class Bivalvia; order Mytilida; family Modiolidae; genus Modiolus; species Modiolus philippinarum. The sequence continues at coordinate 36,631 of MJUU01071873.1, forward strand.
TTGTTTGAACCTGCCTTTGTAATAGGAGCTGTATCATCTCAAAACCAGGATGACAAAGAGGCCATGATAGCTTATTTCAGTAAAAGTTTGAATAAACCAGAATATGCAATTATACTTGGAGTAGTATCTACTATAAAGCATTTCTGGATGAAGTGTGGTGTTCCTTGTTAGGATAGATCATGTGGCCCTTGACTGGTTTTTAAATTTCAAGAACCCTGAAGGCCTTTTTCTGTCTGTGCAAATGTTTAATATCATTAAGAAAGGTGTAAACACTTGATTCACTCAGAATGAAAAGAAGTCTAAAATTGTTAAAATTCAACACCAGCATTGAAACTTTGTATGCTAATATGTTTTATGGATTCAGGATCGGCAGCTTTACAACTATGTTCATCGTGTCTGCACGAATCTTGTCTAAAATGATTAACAGCTAGGTATAAAGTTTAACATTAAACTCAAATGCAAATGCATTCAAAAGCCTTTTCTTCTAAGCGTTAACGGCTAATTACGCGGCTTACACAATCAAAATACCATATTATCCGAATATCTGTATACACAAAAACATATCACTGGTTAAACGTTACTTTTTTTCTAAATAATGAATAAGCGTGAATCGGGAAAACCAAAAAATGATAAGCGGGATACTGGAATTCAACAAAACAATAAGCAGGATCCAGGATCAGAACCCCCAATGAGACCCCCTATTAAAGTTCACAAAGGTTACCTCACAGAACATAGTCACAGTGATCATCCCAGATGCAAATATGATCCTTCTATTCACAGTAAATGAGATCAAAAGTTAGATATAACATAGTAAATGAGATCAAAAGTTGGATATAAGTTGACAAAGTGGGAAATGTAGGTCACACTGACATAATTTTGAAGTAATAGGCTACTATCCTTAATAAATGCATATGAAAAGATAAATTATCCTATCATGCATGGTAACTGAGATTTTAACCAAGAAGTAAACTTAAAAGTTAGTTTGATTCAAGCGAATATGTAGGAAACAGTGAATTACCTTTGCCAGGTCTACCATATCTGTAGCATATTTATACAGAGTTGAAGGATCCTACAAAAACAGTAACTGGCATATCTCTGGGATGCTATCTTGAATATATGCTGATCATCCCAAAAATGTACATCAAATGAATCAAATTTTGCCCAGATGCTGCCCTACATACCATAGAAAAAAGAAGGGAAACGGGGAATGTGTCAAAGAGACAACGAACCAAAGCGGAGTAGTAACATGTCTGAATCATGCATATCTAAGGTTAAATGATGAACCTCTATCGGAAATTAGAGAAACTTGGATGTAAATCATAACGTAACTTCATCAAGCAAAAAATGTAGGTAAAAGTGGCATAATAATGTTCAACAACCAAAGTGTAAGCAAAATTTGATGAGCCTATCCTATATAGTTATATGTTGGTAGACAAAGTGGTGGACATAGATAGACACCAGGTGCCCTACAGTCCTTCTCAACTACATTAAAACAAACTAAAAATGTTAAAGACTCACTAAAATAGTTAAATGATAATGAATCAAAAGCAATAACTCCTACAAGATAGCTTCCAACTGTGCAAGAGAAATGAAGCCTTTGTCATGCTGAATAATGTTTCAATTGTGTTTCATTAGCCATTTGTTACAGTTTTGAAAAAAAACTACCCCCGGGTAGTTTATAATGATTCAAGGGATAAATTATTGCAAGGAACTGTCAGATTACTACTAACTTTTATAGTTGTAAACATAACAATTTCTTTACAAACAGGCAATAATTTCAAGAGAATCTTTAATTTATTCTAAAGTTTCAGGTGGATACATCTTGTAGTATTAATAGTTTTTGTCTCTCTGATTTTAATACTTGTATTAGTAATAAAAGGCTATTTAGCACTATGCCATATTTATAGAAGCAGAAATCTTTAGTAGTGGAATTTTTATGCCAGCATACCATAGATTATTCATGGATGTAAAACTCTTTCGATATACTGATTTCAGAAAATAATATTTCAAAGGTCACTCAAAATGTTAATAGCTCAAATCTATAATATACAATATACATGTATAATGGAATATTCCTGCAAGTTTGACTACAAAATCCCAAGTGGTTCAAGAAAAGATGGAGGTAATGTCCATTCCAGACACCATTTGGTTAGATCGACAGACATTTAGGGTTAGATGGAAAGATAAACAGACATGCAGATTGATACAAGATTACAAAATAATGATCCCTATGTATTGATGCCCCTGACAATAATCTAAGGAAATAAGGGGAAACAACTGTGCTTTATAATGGTTAAAAGGGTAGACAACTACTTACTCTCCTATTAAAGGAATTGAATCTGGAAAAGTTTGTCTAAAAAACTGCATCAGTTGTTCTTCTGTCTTCAGTTTATCATACATTGGAAATGGCATAAATAATGTACAGGTATAGGACTTATCCAAATTAGGTAGTGCTATCATCATAAATTCATTTCGTGGCCAAATATGTAAATAGTTCACTCCCATCGCAAACTGAAAAATAAATTACCATTAGATTTTTTATTCTTCCAAAAATCTTTAAAAAAAAATCTTAATAGAAAACAAGAGGCTCTAAAAAGCCTGTATTGCTCATATGAAATAGAGATACCAGTATGAGTGTCATTTCCAATAGGGTCCAATTGAAATGGATGTAGACATGCCAGACAGAAATTTTCAAGTGAATGACCCAAGAACTGTTGTGAACAAGTTTGGAGTTACCCGTAATTTGACTAGTAGTTTCTGAGAAGAAGATCATTGAATTGGTTTTCCATAAAGTAAAATGTTAAACTTCCTTCCTGACTGGCAGCATCTTGGAATGGGTATAGATCTTTTTTCGAAGGGACATCCAAGGACCATTGTGACTAAGTTGGTTCTAATTAAGCTAGTAGTTTCTTAAAAGAAGATCTTTTCTTTGTGTTTTCCATAGGTTCCAATGTTAAACTATGTTCCCTGCTGGTAGCCATCTTGGATGAGTAACGGACCTGTTAGATAGCTTCTTCAGAAAGGACTAACTTGGGACCATTCAAGGTTCTAATTGGACTAGTACTTTCTGAGAAGAATCTCTTTGAATGTGTTTTTCAAAAAGTTCAATATTAAACTATGTTCCCTGTTGGTGGCAAACTTGGATGAGGTAGGACCTGCCAGATACTTTTTAGGAAGGGACAATCTAAAGACCAACGTGAGTAAGTTTGCTTCTAATTGGAAAAGTAGTTTCTGAGAAGAAGATCTTGGAATGTAATATTCATAGGGTCCACTGTTAAACCATGCTCCCAGCTGGTGGCTATCTTGGTCACAGTACATGAACCTGCTGGATACCTTTTTAGAAGGGACCATATAGGGACCAATGTGATTTTTTTTTCTATTGGACACATAGTTTTTGAGATCTTTATGTGTTTTCCATAGAGTTCTATGTTAAACTATGTTTCCCACTGGTAGCAATCTTGGATGAGGTAAACCTGCCAGATACCTTTTTCTGAAGGGACCTTTAGGATCTTTGACTGTGTTTGCCATAAGATCCAATATTATGTTTCCCTCTGGCAGAAATCTTGGATAAGTTAATAGAAGTTTATGAGAAGATCTTTGAATGTGTTTTCAATGGTATCAAATATTAAACTATGTTCCCTGCTGGCAGCCTATTTTGGATGGGCTTCAGACCTGCTGGTTAAAATTTTTAAAGAGGACCACTTAAAGACTGTTGTGACAATGTTCCAGTCAAATGGGCCAAAATGGTTTCAAAGGAGAAGATCTGTGGTTGAAAAGGTCTTGACAGGCAACAGATGCCCAGTGATGGCATAGGCTGACCCTGGCTATAGTCAGGTGAGCTAAAAGGCTGCTTCAGTACATCAGCAAATGTGTCATAAATTTGATTGTGAATACGAGTACACTAGTTCTAAAGCTGAAAAACAATACTTCTCATGATTCATGATCTTTATAACACCTTGACATGGAAATAAAACACTGCCATTTTTATCCTGATACTAGTCTCCTGTCCAAACATAAAATAAATTCATCTTCTTTGCATAATTTACATTTTAGGCTGAATTACTTCTACACCATGCTCATTTCAGGAGTCCACTTTGTTAAAACCAACTGCAAATAAAGGGCTACGCCAAGCGCAGCGTGATACGACCGCAGCATGTAGACCACTGAAATTTGAACAAGTGTAATTGAGTGTGTGGACATACTAAAGAGCTTGACACAATAATTGCATGGACACAATAAGGGGATTGACCCAGTAATTAGCTGGACACAAACTAGGGAAAATGAAAATTAGCTCTTATGACTCCTTATGGTTCCTCTGACCCCTTATAGCTCGAAAATGGTAAGAGCTACATCGAATCCATTGACAAACTACTGAAAGCTTATATCAATAGGAATCCAAAGAAAAAATCCCACTGAAATCCGACGAAAAATAAAAATTTCACGTAATCTGCAAGTTTGCAGTTTTGGCCCTTCGACCCTTTATAGCTCGGAAACGGTAAGAGCTACACCTAATCCGTTGACATACTACTGAAAGCTTATTTCAAGAGGAATCTAAAGAAAAAAATCCCATTGAAATCTGATGAAATAAAAAAATTTAAGTTAATCTGCATATTAGCAATTTGGCCCCGTTTGGTCCCCCATAGCTAGGTAAGCAAACAAGTTACCAAAAATCTAAAAGCAGTGTACTGTGTTAATTTTTTATAAGCAATCCATTGAAAAAAAACTGCATCAAAATCAGACAAAAAATAAAAAAATATTTTTTTTTATTCGCCCCTTTTGGGCCCCATTTATCTCGGGAATGGTACATGCTACGTGAAATCCGTTGCAGATTACTTATTTCCTCAGGAGCACACTGAAAGAAACCGCATCAAAATCTGATTAATAATAAAGATTCTACAGACAAATATGTGAAAACACCCAATTTAACCCTTTTTGGCCCCTTTTTAAAAAAGGCTGGGGTCACAATGACCAAAACTACTGCAAGCCATCCTTTTGTACCAAAGGACATTATTTTAAACTTTCATAAGGATTTATCTACTGGAACAAAAGTTATTGACCAAAACTAAAGTGTCTACAGACGACGACAACAACGCCAACGACGACGACAGCACCATACCAATATACAACCACAAAAATTTTTGCGGTTGTATAAAAAGGCAGACACACAATAAAATCCTGCCTGAGCAACCCCTTCTTGAATTTTTTAGCATTAAGGCTAATAAGAGTAAGTTGTGCTTGCATATGACATATAGACTTTTATTTCAGTTAGCCAGTTGGCAACCATTGACAAAAAATCAGTAGCCAATTAAAATTTTTGGTGGCCAGGCAGTAACTTGTGGGGTCACCAGATATATATTCTGTGTTTGAAAAGGTCGAGGAATGTAAAGCATCTTCAAGATTTTTTTTGGGATGATATAAATCACACAAGCAGCAAGATGTCTGTTGGCTTTCTTAGAAGAAGAAGTCATACAATAAGAATGATGAAAGCCACTAAAAGATTGGTAAACAAGCCAGGATCAATGACAAGACAATTAAAACTAATGAAAATAGTAATGGTGCATTACATGATACCCTGCAACGTTTCACAAAGTTTCAAGGGGCGTTACTCCCTCAAAACCTTCTGGATCTCTGTACCTAATTCGAACTAAGTTTTAATTTCTAGTAAACAACTTACATACAATGTTTGGAGACAGCATGTAATTTTGTTAGTATGATTGATAATGTGTTGGTAAGGTGACCTGTAAAGGTAGAATATGCGATTCCGAATGCCAACAGTGATAAAAATCATCTTTTTAAACCTGTTAACATCGGAAAATCCAGCAAGATCTTCGGCTGGATTTGAAACCCTACTTGTCAATTATGTTAGTCGGAAACCCCAAAATTCACAAAATTTCAAAGTTTCAAGGGACATAACTCCAGAACCCCTTGGACCTCTGAGCTCAAAATCAAACTTGACCTGAGTTTTGTAGTAAACAATTTACATAACAAGTTTATAGGCTGTATGTTGTTTCGTTCAAAAGTTATCAGTCTGAAACCCTATAAATTCACAAAATTTCAAAGTTTCAAGGGGCATAACTCTAAAACCCCTTGGACCTCTGAACCCAAAATCACACTTGACCTGAGTTTAGTGGTAAACAATTGTGATACCAAGTTTGTAAGCTTTTTGTTGTTTATTTCAAAAGGTATCAGTCGGAAACCCTAAAATTCATAAAATTTCAAAGTTTCAAGGGGCATAACTCCAGAACCCCTACCACCTCTGAGCCCAGTATCACACTTGACCTGAGTTTTGTGGTAAACAATTTACATACCAAGTTTGTAGGCTGTATGTTGTTTTGTTCAAAAGTTATCAGTTGGAAACCCAAAAATTCCCAAAATTTCAAAGTTTCAAGGGGCATAACTCCAGAACCCCTTGGACCTCTGAACCAAAAATTGAACTTGACCTGAGTTTAGTAGTAAACAACTTACATACCAAGTTTGAAGACAGTATATTATTTGTTGAAAAGTTATCAGTCGGAAACCCTAAAATTCACAAAATTTCAAAGTATCAAGGGGCATTACTCCAGAACCCCTTGGACCTCTGAACCCAAAATCGAACTTAGCCAGAGTTTTGTGGTATATAACTTACATACTAAGTTTGAAGACAGTATGTTATTTCATTCACAAGTTATCAGTCGGAAACCTTTTGGGGACGGCCGGACAGACAGACACACAAGATTCAGGGTATCATATAATACCTCGCCAATACGTGTGGTGGGGTATAAAAATCCATTCAGTGCTAATCCTGACCAGTTTGTTGAAAGTATTGTTGGAAACTGGACTAAGTACTGATTTTCAAAAGTTTAATTGTCGTGTCTTCAACCCTTTCTAGTTTATCAATCTGTTTGTTGATATCGTCATTTCAATTGCATGACCTCCTAAAGTATTTTCAAGAAAGCTGATAGTTTAGAGTTTTGAGAAATCGTGCTGACTGCACTTAAAGTTTTAAACATTGAAGAATTACAGAAGAAAACAAATCAATATAGAAAACGAAAAATATGATTTTATTTCAGTCATCAAAATATAACGATTTAGTGGTCAAAAGGTCAAATTCTTTTCATTTTTAGTTGTCAATCCCTTTTTATGGTCGCCTAGGTGACCATTTCAGTCAACAAAATACAGCCCTGTATGATGAAGCAAAACCATTTCCAAGGAAGAACACAAAATGCTATCGACAGATTTAAAAAATTCTAGTATGTGCTGCTTAAGTTAACTTTTGATCATGGAATAGTACCTATGAAATTTCAGTTAATTTTTTGGTGTTATTTGAATTTGAGTATGACTAAATTTGTGCCTCATAAAAACTAGAAACAAAACATTTGTGCAAGCAGCATTTCCAACAATATATCTTAATTAATTGATTCTTTCTTTTTCAAAATATTAAATGCAGTCAAATATTTTGCAAGTCAATTAAGCACAAAATAGCAATGTTGAAATTAATTAACTACGAAGATAAGTGCAAAAACCAATAAGCAAAAAGCTGCAAGCATGAAGGCACGATTTGAAATGTCCACTATAGTATGGGATTGCAGAAAAGGGTTGCAGCTACTCACTCTCCTATCAATGGCACAGAGTCTGGAAACTTTGTCTTGAAAAAGTGTGAGATATCATTCCCGGTCTTCATCTTATCGTACAATTCAAACGGCAATATCAATGTACAAGTGTAAGATTTATCTAAATTAGGTAGTGCTATCATCATATATTCATTCCTTGGCCAAATATGTAAATAATTTACTCCCATAGCAAACTGTAAAATAAGAGAATAATGATCGCTTAATGTAGCAGGGAAAAGAAGGAAAGGTGTAAATTATTATGGAAACAGGGTCTATAAACCTTCAAATTCAAGGAGACAAGAAAGGACAAGGTGCGATAAGGGGTTTATTTGGCCCAATACTCCAGCGAATTTTTAAGTTGCACCTCAAGATTTTCTTCCATGTTCTTTCAAAGCTTGGATCCCATTTATAGAAAAAATACAAAAGTTGGAATCAATGACGTCACAATAGGTATAGTTCTGACGTCATGAAAAGGCTACTTTTGTTCATTTTGGAAGATTTCCTAACAGTTTTCCTAACCGCAAATATAGAGCACATTCAAGAACCAGTTAGATAATTTACAAACTTATTTGTACAAATGAATTGAACCTCTCATAGAAACATTTTTGTGGTTCTTGCATGTGCTCAATATCTCCTACACAGAAAAAGTAGTCAAAAGTGGTCAAATTTGCCATTTTTCTACAAAATCTACAATTTGTCCCTTCTTCTACCCTCATAAACCCAATTATCATACATCAATATTTGAGAAATGTTAGTGTTTACTGAAAAGCAAAACCCATTGAACATTTCAATAAGAATATTCGGTGAATTCAACCAAATTTATTTTTCAGGCCAAATAAGGCTCTTACCGCCCCTACTCCTTTTCAAAAGTCTAATTATATTTCAACTTAAATTAGCCCAGAGTGGTATTATCTGATGCAACAATACCATGTAATTAAACATCAACTTTTACATCAACTGTTTTTGCAAACTATATAAACTTTTTAAAAATAGTAAATTAGTTTTTAGTAGTATTGATTACATGTATACCATTTAAAATGGAAGTTGCAATCCACAACATTTGTTAAGAATTAAAAAAAGACTGTGGACACAGGATATGTCTCGCCCACCCCTTGCCTAGCTAAATTTGCACATTGATCTACTGCAGCAGCCATAAAAATGCAATTGTTTTCAATTTCCTTAAAAAAATAATGTGATCACTCATGCATGACTGCTTGCTAAAAACTTAATGTGATCGTTCATGCATGAATAAGGGGACAGGGCCACCATCTGAGCGTGGAATCTGTATGTACTCCTCAAGACACAACTGCATATCAAATATCAAGTGCCTAGGACTACTGGTACAGGCTGTACAAACTGCTTGGTAAAAACTTATAGTGATCATTCATGCATGACTAAGGGGCCAGGGCCACTATCTGGGCATGGTATCGGTATGTACTCCCCAAGACGCAACTGCATGTCAAATATCAAGTGCCTAGGACTACTGGTATACGCTGTACAAACTGCTTGCTAAAAACTTGAAGTGATTGTTCAAGCGTGACTAAGGGGCCAGGGGAACCATTGGGCCATGGAATTAATATGTACTTCCCAAGATGCAACTACCTGTCAAATATCAAGTGCCTAGGACTACTGGTATAGGCTGTACAAACTGCTTGCCAAAAACTTAAAGTGATCGTTCATGCATGACTAAGGGGCCAGTGCCATAAACTAAGTAGGGATTTGAGTTGTACCCATTTTAATGCAAATGCACATCAAATACTATGGACCTGCAACTAACATAAGCTTGTTAATTCACAATTGTTCGCAATTGTTGATGCTGTCGCCGCTGGAAACGCTATCCTTAAGTCTCGCCTCCGGGACTTTTCGTTACGGGTGAGACAAAAACAGACAACAGATAGTTACAAGGGATCTTTTCAAATAATCATTCTTCTTAAATTGTAAAATCACATATCATGCTTAGTTAGTGTTTGGCTTTCAAGTACAGAAATCTGTAAAATCACTTTAAGGTGTATTATGCCTATTTTTAAAGGGCATTTTCATTAATCATGCTCACAGAAAAGCCTTTTCATGGATCATGATTAGACCCCTTCAGAACCCTCATACTAAATGTTGTAGAGAACACAGTGTATAACTTTGTCTGCAGACAATGGCTGCTAGCTAGACACAAATTATTTGTTTTAAAAGTTTATTTGTAGATAAATAATTTCATTTTTTTTTTATTATTCTGTCAGACTAAATACATTATTTCATCTATACATATAAGTATTGATTTTCTTTATGCTTTCATATTTGAATTTTGGTTCACCACTTGCATAGTTTACTGCATGGATGTTTGAAAAAATGCTTTATGTACAAAACAAAACTAGATGTTGTCGGAAACGACAGCTATCCCCACACTCCCTGTTTGACACAGAAAACAGTAATGTTATACACTATGGGCATAATTTTTTTCATTGTTTTTGAAATCTAACAATTGATAGTCGTTATTGTTACTGAAAGAAATCTAGGATGTATGGTTGCTAAGTAGAATTCCAAAAAATAACTGGTCTTTGAGACTTTCAGGAAATTTACCAAGATTGGAATCAATATTTTTGAAATCCAATTGTTGAAAATTCTTGCCATAAACTACATAAACAATTCTAGTAAAGTTCCTATGTAGAATTCCAAAAAAATAACTGGTCTTTGAGACTTTCAGGAAATTTACCAAAATTGGAATCAAATATTTTTGAAATACAATTGATGAAAATGTTTGTCCTAAACTACACAAACAATTT
>MJUU01071873.1:53179-65152 GCA_002080025.1 Modiolus philippinarum
AGCATAAATATGAGGCATAATCTCATATACAAGTATACATATAAAATGTCAAAGAGTACTGAGAATTATTTTATCATACCATCCCTCATTTCATACAAATCCACCTTATACTTTCTCTTTGCCAAAAAACAAGCATTCAGAGCTCCTACCTGAAATAAAAAATAATGAATAAATAGGAACTGTTGAAATAATACTAGATCTAGATTTGTTCTCATTGTTGAATTTTTCCATGGTGACATACCCATTTTGTTTTCATTTTGAATGAAGGTCTGAAAGATTGATCCACTCTCACACGTTCATGATCCTAACATATTCCCCATTCATGATGTGAATTTGATCTACAAAGACTTAAAAGAAAACAGCTAGTGTAACTGAAATGGCTGGAACACCCAAGGGACCAATGAAAACAGTTTGAGCTAGAGGTTTGTTTATGTACAGACATTAAAAATCATCATCCACAGACCTGTCAAGTTTTGAAAATAGCTTTGCGTGAGATTTGTGAAAAATTTCAAAGATCAAAGGAAAAAATTAAAAGATCAAAGGATTTGTCGAAAATCTAAATAAAATATGCGTGAGACTCACGCCTCATGCGTGAGACTTGACAGGCCTGCATCCAATAAACAAATTACCACAAGTGTAGACACAGATATGTCTCACCAGAATATAAACATTGTCCTTTACACATGATGAACCTAATACTGAAGGACAAGAAAATTATTGCCAAATTCTACTTTAAAGTATCTGATGAATTGAAAAAATTATTTACCGGTAAGTCATTGAACCACAACATTGAAGTCAAGGTAACATGCCAAGTGTTCGGCCGACATCATCCTATTAGAATTAATAATTGACCATATTTTTTTTAAGTTGTCAAGGATGAACATGAATGTAAAAATTTGCAACAGCAATGAATCATGAAATTAAGGTCAAGGTTATATGACAGGTGGCAGACTGACATGTACCCACTAAGAAGTAAGAATAAACCCTTATGGAGACCTTAGGTATTACAATTGGTGAGAAATTAATTTAAATGAATGTAAAACAAAAACAAAGTCACTGGACCATGAAATTAGGGTCAAGGTTTTACAGGTGTCAGACTGACATTTACCTACATTCAATAAACCTACTACAGAGACCATAGATGTCAAAATTGAAGAGAAATTTACATGAATGCAAAAAAAAAAATAACAAAATCAGTGGACAATGAAATTATGGTAAAGTTAACTTGACAGGTGACAGACTGGCATGTACCTACTATAAAGATGTAACAATAAACTTCATATGGAGAGTATAGGTGTTACTATTGCTGAGTCAAGGACATAAATGTAAAAAATTGACAAAGTCACTGAACCATGAAATTAAGGTCAAGGTTACCTGACAAGTGTCAGACTAGCATTAACCCATTAATTTGTAACAATAAACCTAATCTTGAGAGTCTAGGTTCTTACATTGATGAGAAATGGACATGCATGTAAAAAATTAACAAAAGTTACTGGACCATGAAATTGAGGTCAGTGTTACTTGATAGGTGTCAGACTGACATTTACCCAATAATATGTATCACTTAACCTAATATTGAGAGTCTAGGTTCTTTAATTGCTGAGAAAAGGACATGATTGTAAAAAATTTACAAAGTCACTGGACCATGAAATTAAGGTCAAGGTTACTTGACAGGTGTCAGACTGGTATTGATCTATTAATATGTAACAATAAACCTAATCTTGAGAGTCTAGGTTCTTACATTGCTGAGAAATGGACATGCATGTAAAAAATTAACAAAGTCACTGGACCATGAAATTGAGGTCAACGTTACTTGACAGGTGTCAGACTGACATTTACCCATTAATATGTAACAATAAACCTAATATGGAGAGTCTCGCTAGGTTCTTTAATTGGACATGAGTGCAAAAAATTTACAGTCGTTGAACCATGAAAGTGAGGTCAAGGTTACATGACAGGTGTCAGACTGGCATGTACTCAAATATGGTATCTCTTTACATTACAATGGCTCAGAAATTGACTTGAATGTAAAACTATGTCGCAAAGTCATTGAACCGTGCAAATGAGGTCGATGTCACTTGACAAGCAGCAGACTGGCATGTACCCACTAAATTACATCAATACACTAAATATAATGGATCTATGCATTACGAATCCTGGGAAAAGGACTTGAATGTGAAACTATGTTGCAATTTTCATGGAGTCATTGAACCATGAAGACAAGGTCAAGGTCATCTGAAACATGTGATGCTGGAAAGCTTTTACCATCAGCTACCTGTGGACATAAGAACTTGTACATAAGTGATATACTTTAAAAGTTATTGAAGTTTTAGAAAAGTTTATGCCGCCGCCGGAGAGTAATATCTATGTCTTGCATTCAGCAACTTCGTCGCTGGTGAGACAAAAATTACAATAAAGAAGCTCTCATGGACAAAAACCCCAAAATATAGAGATTGTTGGAAGGTATAAGGAAAGGACAACAAAAAGGGTTCCAGATATCCATGGTGTTCAAGCTATTGCAGTTGGAGCCATCAAAGTTCAACTGTATTTCACATTTGATATTTACCAATATTCAAAGATCATGTGAGAGTCTTGTTCACATTTTTTTCTGACAATCATGCATTACACAATCATTTAAAAAAGACTGACCACTTGTCACACTAAGACTCCTTCCAGACCTGCTCAGCAGGGAATCAGATTTTGCATTTTCATTTTAACTGAAATTACACTCCTAAAAATAGTAATAGTTATTGACAGCATATGTAATTTTCATCTGACATTAGATATTGTACTTTGAATTTCAAATACTAATGACAGCTTGTCATTATAACTTTGATAGATCACGATAAAGCACACCCAATAATTAAATACCATTTCATACTTCTCTTGTGCCATTCTGTACAACATAATGAACAAATAATAATAGATATCATGAGACACCTTTCATTTTATATAAATGCTTCATGCATTTGTCCTCTATATCCATTAAAACTAGAGAATGTGTTTATTAGACAATGATGCCCTAGCTGCCAATAAATTTATTGCAACAGATAAACTAAGTCAATTGGGCATAAAAGTAATCCCCTGTCAGTGAATTGTGATGGAATCTTGTGCGTGGCTGTTCAGAAGTTGACTTAACCTAAAAATTTATCATTAAATATAGGTCAAAGTTCACCAAACTGCTTATGAATTGGGTAAAGTTTTCATCAAGATGATTATATTCATACAACAATTCATAGTTAAATATTTTGTGTAGATGTTGAGAAATGGATTTATAACACAAAAATAGTAATGGTGCATTACATTATACCCCGCCACGTTTCACAAAATTTCTAAGTTAAAAGGGGCATAACTCCAGAAGTAGGTGTATCGCTGAACCCAAAATTACACTTGGCCTGTGTTTTGTGGTAAACAATTTACATACCAAGTTTGAAGACAGTATGTTATTTCATTTACAAGTTATTAGTAGGAAACCCTAAAATTTACAAAATTTCAAAGTTTCAAGAGGCATAACTCCAGGACCCCTTGGACTTCTGAACTCAAAATAAAACTTGACTTGAGTTTTGTGGTAAACAACTTACATACCAAGTTCGAAGACTTTGTGATGTTATCAGTCGGAAAGCCTAAAATTCACAAAATTTCAAAGTTTCAAGGGGCATAACTCCAGAACCTCTTAGACCTCTGAACCCATAATCGAACTTGACTTCAGTTTTGTGGTAAGCAACTTGCATACCAAGTTTGAAGACCTGGTATAATTTCGTTCACAAGTTATCAGTCGGAAACCCTAAAATTCGAAAAATTTCAAAGTTTCAAGGGGCATAACTCCAGAACCCCCTTGGACCTCTGAACCAAAAATTGAACTTGACTTCGAGTTTTGTGGTAAGCAACTTGCATACCAAGTTTGAAGACCTTTTGTAATTTTGTTCACAAGTTATCAGTCGGAAACCCTAAAATTAGAAAAATTTCAAAAGTTTCAAGGGCATAACTCCAGAACCCCTTGGACCTCTGAACCCAAAATCGAACTTGACCTGAGTTTTGTGGTAAGCAACTTGCATACCAAGTTTGAAAACCTTGTGTTATTTCGTTCACAAGTTATCAGTCGGAAACCTTCGGGGGACGGACGGAAACACGACTGATGGTATCACATAATACCTTGCCACTTCGTGTGGCGGGGTATAAAAACTAACACATGTCACTAAAGCATAAAATGTAGGTCAAAGTCACTTTGTCACCACTGGAGTATCAAGGTAAACCTCTTCAGGCAGTACAAATTGGTATACAATAGAATTCTATAGAACTTTGATTAATTGATGAATAGGCAAAAGACAGGAGTTTTGAAGGAGTTCTTATAAGTGTTACTAGAGGAATATAGGTATATTCATTGATGAATTGCAAAAAAAATATGTTAATGATCCAGGAAATCTGCCATAAATGCTAACCTAAACTGCTAATTGGCATATGTAAATTAGATTTTGTAACATCCTTAAATGAGATTTGTGAAGCTTCCAATTGCAAGCCTTAATTGGCTGGGCTATGGAGGTACATGTACATGTACATGTACTTCTTTTAATCTAAGTTTGTTAACATGCTGACTACAAAATTCAATCCTAAGTTTAGTTCACCATAATGATAGTGTGGGCTTTCGCTGTTGGGATTCTGGATGGAGTTCATCAACAAATTGCCTATGATTGCATGTGAGGAAGATCAGTTGATCCATTGATACTCCCAATGATGGGCAACAATGCTTGACAAAGTGTTGCTTGTGTAAGCCAAAAGAGTATCCTGTTAAATTAGTTCCAAATGAATGTTATTGATACATTAATGAGATTTATTCCATCTCGAGATTATTTCACCAGGTGAGCTATGAAATATGTTCTTTTGGAACATATTTCACGGTTGATACTATAGGCTGATACTGTAAACCGTTACACTTGCAATCAGACCTCTGAAGTCACAAACTGGAAGGGAATGAAATAAGGTTCCCCATAAAATTCCTAGAGCCTTACAAAAGAGGGGAGGCCTGTGGTAAATGGGAAGTGACTGCAGACATATAAGAATAAGAATATTTATTTTTCCAATTATAGGGCCCATAAGGGCATAAAAATTTATATTTAACATGCAGTAATTTCCAATGATTAAAACAGACAAAAAAAGAAAACATACATCAGACATGTTGAGAGCCAGCTGTACCTATTACATATAAATATTGATTTAAACAAATGAAGTTACCTCACATGAAACACAGCCAATCAAAGATTGCGGTCCCCCACTACCCCTTTTTGGACCCCCCCTCCCCCTCTAAAAAAAGATAAGTGTTGTTGAAACTAAATTAATCATTGTAACTGTAAAACAACAAAAAGGTATGGTTGCTAGGTAGAATTTCAAAAAGTACAGGTTTCTGAGAATTTCAGGAAATTTTCTAAAATTAGAATTAAAGATTTTTGCAACCTGACTGTTGAAAATCATCATTTTTACTGTCAGGAATTGAAAAAGATATGGTTGCTAGGTAGAATTCCAAAAAAAAATGGGTCTTTGAGAGTATCAGGAAATTTACCAAACTAAGAATCAAAAAATTTTGCAATCTGACTATGGAAAATGATCACTGATACTAAAGGCATCAACCAGAGGCTCCCAGGAGCCTGTATCGCTCACCTGGTTTTCAGTTGCCACAATCAAGGTAACAATGTAAGTTATACAGTTGATCTTCAGTTTCTCAAACTTTCATGGGTCGGACACCAGTTTTGAAGTCGAGACGTCATTTTGTAAATGGCAGTCAACAAACAATTTTCAACATCGGTTTTGAAGTCCCAACATCAAAATCTATTTGGAAATCAAATTTCATTGAAATCCGACAATGTTGAATTTTCCTGCCTTTTTTGGTGGCCATTTTAAAAATGGCAGTTTAACATCAGTTTTGAAGTTGCGACATCAAGACCTATTTGAAAACCAAATGTCATTGAAATCAGATAATGTTGAATTTTTCCGCCTTTTTTGGTGGCCATTTTGAAAATGGCAGTCAACGAACAATTTTCAACACCGGTTTTGAAGTCGCAACATCAATATCTATCTGGAAACCAAATTTCATTGAAATCGGACAATGTTGAATTTTCCCGCCTTTTTTGGCGGCCATTTTGAAAATGGCGGTCAAGGAACAACTTTCAACATCAGTTTTGAAGTCGCCACAGCATGGCAAACATTTCATCAGTTTACACTTGACCTTCATCTTCTATAATTTTAGAAATAAAAGATGAAAAATAAGAAAATTTTAAAAATTCAGTGAAAAAAGGCCAATAACTCCTACAAGGGTTTATGGATTTTCTTCAAAATTTCAGGGTGGGTAGACCTTGATATACTGAACATTTTTGCAATATACACTTGATCTCTATCTGTTACACTTTTTGAAATAAAAAAATAAAAAATGCAAAAATTTTGAAAATTTAAAGGAAAAAGGGCTATAACTCCGAGATGGGTTTTCAGATTTTCTTCAAAATTGCAGGGCAGGTAGATCTTGCCATGCTGATCATTTTTACTACATGTTCAGATTTTTGATATCTGTAACAGTTTTTAGCCAAAAACTGCAATTTACCCCTATGTTCTATTTTTAGCAATGGTGGCCATGTTGTTTGACCAGCCGACTAATCGAACATAATTTTGAGAAGCCATACCCTGGTGATGATTCAAGTCAAGTTTGGTTACATTTGGCCCAGCTGTTTCAGAGGAGAAGATTTTTGAAATTGTTGACGGACGGACAGACGGACAACTGATGCATAGTGATGGCAAAAGCTCACCCTGGCATAGCCAGGTGAGCTAAAAAAGATATGGTTGCTAGGTAAAATTCAAAAAAGAAATTGGTCTTTGAGAGTCTAAGAAAATTTACCAAAATTAGAATGAGTTTTTTGCACTCTGATTATTGAAAATGATCTTCACTACTGTAAGGAATTGAAAAAGATATCATTGCTAGGTAAAATTCCAAAAGTAATTGGCTTTGAGAGTTTCAAGAAATTTTCAAATTAGAATTAAAGATTCTTGCAACCTGACAGTTGAAATTCATCATTATAACTCTAAATAATTGAAAAAGATATGGTTGCTAACTTGCTAGGTGGAATTCCAAAAAATAATGGGTCTTTGAGAGTTTCAGGAACTTTACCAAAATTAGAATCAAAGTTTTTTGCAATGATCATTAAATCTAAAAGGCATAAAAAAAAACATATGGTTGCTAGGTAAAATTCCCAAAAATAATGGGTCTTTGAGAGTTTCAGGAAATTTACCAAAATTAGAATCATATTTTTGAAATCCAAGTGTTACATTAAAAATTTGCTAAATTATAAAACTTCATGTTGGAATTTCAAAAATTATTAGTCTCTGACATTTTCAGTAAATTTACCAAATTTGGCACCGGGGTCTAAATTCTAAAAGCTTAGAACAGATTCAAAGAGCAATTCCAATAATTTCTCATGAAAATATAAACCACAAAATCAAAATTATACATAGAGTTCCAGTCATTCTGATGAGTATTGATTGTTTACCATTTTTTGGCCCCTTAAGGGCATGCCCCCAGGGGTCATACCGAAAGTCCGCTATCATCAGTAAATGAGATGCATATAATCGAACTTGCATACAAAGTTTCAGCTTCCAAACATGAATACTTCAGAAGATTTCACTTATTACTGGATATCTCGAAATACGTTTTCGCTCATTTTTCCGCCCTGAGGGCAAATTTCAAAATTCCGAAACCTTCGGCACAGACAACTTTTATAGTGTTACTTATATACTTATGACATGGTTTCTGCGATTTAAGTTGTAAGAGGAGTTCCAGCAGAATTGATTTTTTTGTTTTTGGACCCCCCTAGAGGCCATGCCCTGAGGGGTCATACCAAAATTCTGACACCCTCTGTGAAGTTGCTACATGTGAGTCCATTCCCGAGTTTCAACTTTCTAGCCCAAATGGCCTTAGAAATTTCTTCAATTATTGGATATCGCGAAAAATTGTTTTCGCCCATAATTTGCACCTTAATTCCAAATCCACAGTGCACTACTTCTGATCATACCCTAGTATGGTGCCAAGTTTCAAATTTGTATCTCTTATAGTTGCAGAGCTATCAGGGAGCATTACAAATGCACATACATACGGACGGACTGCATTACAAAATCCCCCGCTTTCGCTAAGCGGGGGATAACAAAAAATACACCAAATAAGAAACTGCTGAGGAGACATATTGAAATGAGGCTTAGATGAAATTTCATTAGATTTTTGTTTTCTCTCCTTATCTGAAAAATGTCATCAATGTATTTACAGAGCGAGATGATGAAATTTGTGTCTTCATTATTCATTATCCAAATAAGTAACTATATACATATAGACAGCCTTTATTGGCCGAGCTTGGGAAGTTCTTCTTTAGCTCAGTTTGTTGCATGTAACAACCTGACTTCAGCATACCTGTTAACCCTCCCGCATTATGTGGGAGACTCCCGCTTTTAGGACCCAACTCCCGCATAGTGTCCTTTTCCCACGCTGGAGACCAAAATCTCCCACTCAAGACTTTTTCTCCCGCTAAAACTTCCCCGTATAAAAAGGGTATGAAACCCACAAATAATTACTTTAAGGTGTCGATAATTGCTTTCTTTTATCCACAGTGAAACATTAATTAGACCCAATTAACGGATTAACCTTCCCGTTACATAAACACTTTTACGGCAATGTTCCCTGATAAACTAATTTATAATAAACCTGGTCAATCAGGCCTTAAAATGGTGTTTGAATATTGTCAGACCTGTTTTTACTCCGAATTCTTTGAGATTTTTAGGAATGCTTAGTTGACTTTTGTTTTTTAATTTTTGCAAAAACATATCTGGTTGTCTCCCTTTTATATTTTTCATGTTGAGCTATTTGAATATTTTCATCAATACTGAGATATAATGCTGTTCCCAAGCAATTATTTTATAAATAAAAACATATTTTTCAAATAAAAAAATATCAAAAAGATGTTTAAAACCTTATTTGCTAATATTTCTTTGACAAAATATTGTTCTGCTTTCCAGGGGCATAGCTGAGTTCAAAATGATGTGCAAGCAAAATTTGGTCTTGTCGATTGATAATGACCCGCGAAGCGGGGAGGCCACCTCGCATAGCGAGGTGGTCCTTACAGCAGGGGGTATGGGCTGCTCAAGGCCCCCAGAAGCTCTGGGATACGATATGCAAAATCCTACAACCTGGCACTACCCTGGCATCTAATTTCATTCTCAAAAACATAGGTTTTAGAGACGTAGGTATGGAATAAAAACACAAATATTTTTTCAGGTAATAAAACAAATTTAGTTATTTTAAAAACAGAGCTGTCGCTGAATGACAGCCAGTTATATACCTCCGCTCGTTGAACCCTGAATTAATATGGCAAGTGCAAATTTAAGTAGATATATGGACACAATACAAAAATTGACATGAAGAAAAACTATCAAAGTTATCGGTGAGTATGTGACGGACTTTGAAAAGGCGAGACACGGTACTACATATCATGTAAGCTTCAGACCAAACACAAAATAATTACACTAGCTGAGGAATTCTTGAAGAAAAATTGCAATACATGCCTCTAATGGAACAAGTTCAAAGTTGTGTACAAACAGGAAGTATATGGATGATGTACTTGAAAAGGGGAGATGTACAACCATATTACTAAAGCTTCATCCAAATAGAAAATCATTACTACATACACAATATAAGTTAGGAAATCCTTGACAAAAGATGATCCGGATCAATTCTTTTTAGAAGTTTACCTTAATTTAAGTAATGAAAATCGTCAGAAATTTCATACACACAAAATGCAAAAATTAATGAAGGGAAGCATGTTCTTATTTGTTCTACCACATTCCGTTTGACGAATACCGTTATTCTTTCCACTGATTGGTTGATTGATTGATTAGCTAAATAGATTTAATGTGGTGAGGAATGTTTTAGCAACATCAGGACCAGGCCGATAACAAATAAATCAATTCAAAAAGTTAAAAGAAAAATGAAATAAGGGTGTAAGGTACAAACATGACTAAGAGGTTTTATTGCTTTTGTATTGAAGAAAAGAAATGGGTAGGGGCAGGAAATTTAGTTTTCTATACCGCTTTTTGAGGTTTTTCCATACTGGAGCATAAGTAGAAAGAGTCTTAAAACTACAAGCGTAGCGTTTTTTTGATCCATAAAGTTTGTCTACAATCTGTTTGAGGCCAGGCTCTCTGTATTATGACCTTACTACATCTAATAGACATGGCATAGCCAGAACCACTACCTGACACACCCCCTGAAACCAATCCAGCTGCAATGCCAACTTATAATGTAGAATTTGAAAAAACAACGGCAGTAGAATACCGAAGGAACAAGGGAAGCGAAGACTACAAAAATCGAAATCCGAAGACATGGCAAAAACGGCTACAGAGTAAAACAAAGACAAAACAAGGACGTGAGACAGCTACAAGCACGGAAATAAAAAGACGACATTAAAAACTAAGGCACTCATAGTATGAACTCCCATGAAAACTGGGAGTGACATCAGGTGCTCCGGAAGGGTAAGCATGTCCTGCTCCGCTAGCGGCACCCGTCACACTATCAGTGAGTCAATCCAGGGTTGAGTCAAAACCTTGAAGACGTGAAATCTAGCTGAAAATGTCCATTTTCATTTGGGACACAGACACGTCATATCTGTCAATGATATGGTGATGGCCATAAAATTTCTGAAGGGATGAAATCAACAATGGCTGAACAAATCCCTGACCAAGCAACTTTTGGGACAGTGCTTTTGCTCTATTCAAAAAATCGCTGTATAAACTAAAAGCGTGACAGTAACGAATCAACTGTGAAATGTACACTCCATAGGCTGGAGAGGTAGGTATATTGCTGCTCAGAAAGGGAAAATTCACAATTGGGAAGTTAAAATCATCACATTTGTCATAAAGCTTAGATTTCAAATGTCCATCTTCATCAATGTATATTAACAGATTTAAGTACAAAGCTGAAGTAGGTGTGTCAGTAATCTCTTTAATTTCAAGCTCATTGCGATAGATCTGGTGTAAATATTCCTTTAATTTTGGATTATTAAGAGAAAGTACATCGTCTATGTAGCGGGAGCTGAAATTAAAGGACTGGGCTAAATGTTTTTGTTTTTTTCTGTATTAGCCCTTGTGAAAACTTGGCCTCATACGAGAAAAGAAAGAGATCAGCTAAAAGCGGCGCGCAGTTAGTTCCCATTGGAATCCTTCATATTACTTCTCAAATGGTGTCAGTCGTATCATGTATGGATGTAAAGATTCATATTAAAATTCTACTGCAGCATCAAAACAAATTATGGTTGTTAACCTGTTTATTATCAATCAATTACTGGTCAAACCTGTAAAATATTGAAAATATGTAAACTAAATGACAGAAACAAAACTTAAACGTAAGCCCTATTCCAAGAACGAGTCAGGTTTTGATCCAGTTTATGGAGGGAAAATGATTTTACCTGGAGACATGAAATCCATAGTCGCCCCTCGAAATTCAAATGTTCCAGGCTTTACTGAAAATTAATTATCTTGATGGGAAAGTGTAGTTTGAATATGAGCTAGGCTCCCACTCATTATTGAGTATGTTTACATTGTTCTCGTGCCTTGAAAAGGTCATCATCTGCTAAGAGATCTTAATCTGGATAAGCAGCAGCAAATTGAGATGACCTTTTTTTCGAAGCAATATCAACATCTTCTACGTTTTGAGAACTATAGTCCCTAGACCACCCGTATTAGCTTCAACGGGGGGACTACTAGTCTCAATGCATCGTCCATCATTCTTCTTTTTAAGACAATAATCCAGCTTCTTCATATTGGATACCTACGGGGGTTAAACTTTGTGATTAGAATATATGTCTGGATATAAACATAATGGCTGAAAATTCGTGTTTGTTAGTAACTGTTACTGTTATTATTACTTTTGTTTCTCTCTTCCCTTTTCCTCTTTTT
>MJUU01071873.1:67698-90650 GCA_002080025.1 Modiolus philippinarum
ATTCCGCGAAAAGGGAGATAATTTATTTCCTGTGGGATACTAATTTCTTCCAAACATTTCCGGTACATCTTTGATATTGAAATACGTTGATTTTTTTGTCTTTTTCTCTCAAAAACATATCATTATTTAAAATTTACTTTACACATGATTTTAAATCTCACAAAAATTATTATAACAATAAGATATGTCAATTTGAAAATGGTATTTTGAAATTACTCCCTATTATTGATACGTCGCCATGATACCAGTGACGTCACGGGCACTTGTTTCCTGTAACGTGCATTCCAATCTGAAAGAAACTTCTGCAGAGGTTTGATAGCGGATTAATGTGACTGGCTATAGATTTATTTTTCTGAAAAAACTCATCTGTGTAAGTGATTTATTTGTGTTTACATGCTTATTAATTTAAATAAAGACAGACACTGACAATATCATACAAAAATGTAAATCTCAAAACATGAAAAGGTTTAGATGAAACAATCACCCCCCAAAAGAAAAAAAAAAGAATACCAACATCGGTAAAAGGCAGTAGATTCGATTTAAGCAGCACTTATTTAAGCTTTCAGTGGGGCCAAATGATAACAATTAACAAATTGTAGCAATAAAAAAAACATAATGGCAGGTCTATATCAGAGACATAGAAAGAAAAGATTAGCAACTAATTGAAGTTGTTAACATCACACGTGTAAACTCGCTCCCGTGATGCAACACTACATTCCTAACTCTTCGTAATTTTTTTCAAATTTACCTGTACTGCACAATGTTCCGTACAATGTTATTGTTTATACAGGTGCATCGTCATTTAATAATTATGTCGACCTGATATTACACTCAGATTTTATGACAATTTGTTGATATTTGATAAAAAGAACTCTTTGTTGACAGTTTTATTCAAAATAACAGGAGTTGGAAAAAAATTACTTAAACTCACTTTATCTATATGTCTCTGGTCTATATATATGATTACCTGAAATGCTACTTTGTAAAATACAAAATGTGTTACATGTTTGCCAGGAGAGCTTAATTACTTGCATTTTGGTAGATACATTTTTTTTTAAAAAGAGTAAATCTGATGAGTAATTTTGGCTCAATTTTGGTAAGAGAACTAGAGGTCCACTGTATGATCCTTGCGCATGAAGGTACAGTACAAACAGAGGCATTCAGTTAAAAATCACTCTGGTCCGACAATTTTCACCCTTGTCACCCCGGAATTCACAGGTTTTGTCGGTGTTTGTCCGACAATTTCACCCAAAAAATCGTCGGTAATTTTCTTTGATGTTGGGTCAACTAATAAATGCCAGTGAAAGTCGGACTTCCACCAGAAATGTCGGAGTTTTAGTGTCCTAATTGTCTCTTCAAAAGTTTAAGGCTAATATCAAGAGGAAAAAATAAACTCAATGACAACCGGGTTTCTTCTGACTTCCCTTTTAAAATCGTATTTCCGAACGTATTAATAAATGCCACGAATAAAAAAAGGATGGCCTCGACGAAACATATACCTATGTAAAAATATCTCCTCAATTTCCATTTGACAGAGAAAAGTGGGTTAAAACATGTCTCAATTTCAAAACGTAAGCCTCCGTAGATTCCCATACTGACATGCTAGAATGATCGGGTTGCACGAAATTAAAGCATGGAATTTCTATTTGTATGACCAATCAAAATACAGTTTAGCCGCGGATTCCCCTTAAAAATAGGCTCGCACGTATGTTTGTGACAAAAATAGGAGCAAAAGACGTGGTCTCTTCCAAAATTTGTCGAGGCATTTCAAAATTAAATTATTATCTCAGCAAAAAGGAACTTTTATACTATTGGAAACTTCTTTCGGATAAAACACTTTTATGAAGATGTAGGCATAAAAAAATGAGAAAAGTTCATTGTCTGTTGAGCATGACATCATGTAAAAAATAACAAATGCTTTTATGGAATGTTAAGTAATTCTTGGAACTGAATATTCACTGAAATATTCCCTGCAAGGATATGTGAATATTGATTTTTCTCTGAAGCTATTTTTCGTTTGATTTTTTATTTTTTAATTCAAAGTTATTAATAGCGTGCTATTTATAGGTCGTCACTCACTATGATTAACCTTGACCTAACAAAACCAAATTACGCAATTTTAAGGCTGATATTCGTGCAAATTATTGAATAAGTAACAGATTATTTTATACAATATGATCTTTTAACACGTTTGAGTTCTGACAGTCACATAATTCACGATGTTCATACCAATTATAAGTTATTTTCTGCCATACGCATAATATTTTTTAAAAATATCCCCTCGATATTCCGACTATTTGAAATATGAAAAGCAAGCTTTTCCAAAATAATTAACTGCACTTAGAGATAATTACTTCGTATGTATGCACAAGTAGATAAATGTTGACAAGTACGATTAACAACAGCAGGTGAGTTAATCCTCTGTTTATCAGTTTCTCAGACATCCGTGAATGTCGGGTTTGTTGTCAGACATTCACCCTGTTTCACACACAATTCACCAACGTTGGATTTGAGTAATTTTCAACTGAATGCCTCTGTTTGTACTGTAGATAGACAATGGGCCGATTCGTTTCATCTTTACCCTGTCTAGGGCGACCACCTGACTGACCTAACCCGGTAGTGAAAAAAACAAAGTGGTGTAAACAAAAATGGCGAACATTGTCTTGCAGGTTTCACGTATTCTGCAATGGACATGTTAGATATTTTGGAGGACAAAATATGCAAGCTTTCTTCATGTCTATACACTTACCAAATTATCTTATTATCCTATTAATAAAAAAATGTTGTATTGTCCTCCTAGGCGGAAAATTAGTTTGGGGAGGGGCAATTTTCCCTTTCAAGTTATTTACTAATATATCAAGGACTAATTACTTATTTTCATGTTGATTTTTTTCAAGTTGTATTCAGTGATGAAAGTTGCTATACAGTATAAAAATAAAAATATATGTTGCGAGACAGGTTAATTATCCCCGCACTTGGCCTCGTCCGTCTGTCCGTCCGTCACACATCCTTGCGACGCGAACTCCTACATTTTTATGCCCCCAGATGGAGGATCGGGGGGCATATTGTTTTTGTCCTGTCTGTCTGTCTGTTTGTCCGAAACTTTAACCTTGGCTATAACTTTTGAACTATATAAGGTAGACTTTTGATACTTGGCAAGTGTATAGGTCTAGTCAAGAGGAACATAAATATGCAAAAAAAAAATTAGGTCAAAGGTCAAGGTCATAGGGGTCGAAAAGGGGTAAAATTGGGAATCTGGGGGCATATGTAGTGTTTCACAAACACATCTTGTTGGATTAAGGGTTTTAATTTTGTTATAGGATGTAATATCCTGATTATACTCGAAATCTGCTACACATGTTTTATCATTACCACCTATTGAAAACAAATGTAGTTATCACCCTTGAATAAAATGTGATCAAAACCAGCAGCATGGTTTCTTTGTTCCAGAGTGCGAACATGTCACTATAAACAATATACAGCAAATACAAACCCAACAAACACATCAAAACATTTCATTGGCGACGAGGAAATGGCTACAGGTTTTAATTTACCCCCATTCCCATCCTTCGATGTTGAAACGGACAAATCAAATGCAGGTCCCCGTTGGGAAAAATGGGTCGAGAGACTTGAAAACTTGTTTGTTGGTCTTGATATCGACGATGCCGATAGAAAACGTGCCCTACTCCTTCATTATGCTGGCGAAAGGGTCTACGATATTTATGATGCTGAGAAAAAGGAAACGGCAGCAACATACGCTGCTACAAAGAAGGTTCTGAAAGATTACTTTGAGCCCAAAAAGAATGTTCAAATAGAAATATATAAATTTCGTTCATATAAACAGCTAGAGGGCCAGAACCTCGATGAGTATGTGACAGAGCTTAGAAAATTATCCAAAAACTGTAATTTTGCAAACACAGATGCAGAAATTCTCACACAAGTCATACAAAACTGTCGTTCGAACAGATTGAGGAGACGTACACTCCATGAACCTGACAAGAATCTTGACGACATCCTAACAATGGGCAGAGCACTTGAATTGTCAGAATTCCAAGCTTTAACTATGGAACATGAAACTGTAAATAAAGTCAATTCATATAATAGCAAGTATCAATCGAAACATGCTAAAAGGGGTGGACATCAACACAAGCAAAGTCATAGATTTGAACACAAACAGAAACAATCAAAACAAACTTGCTGCAACTGTGGCGGAAAGTTTCCACACACAGGAGAATGTCCAGCAAAGGGGCAGAACTGTAATTTCTGTTCAAAGTCAAATCATTTTAGCAAAGTATGTAGAAAACGCTTACAAAAACAAGGAAAAGTAAGGGAAGTGCAAGAGACACAGCAATCGCACACATATTCAAGCAGTGAGGATGACGAGTACACATGGGGAGTAACAACTCAAAATGAACACATAAGTGTCGTTGGCACAAAAGCACCTAAAGTTAACATTAAAATCAACAACAAAGAATGTACACTTTTACTTGACACTGGAGCAACAGTTAATTTACTCGATGAAGAAACTCACAGTAAAATAGGTGCCCCTAAGTTCACAAAGGGTAAAACTCCAAATTTGTTGCCCTATGGTGGAGGAAAACCACTCAAGACTGTAGGTAGATGCAAAATTAGTGTCGAAACAAAAACTGCAATAAACTGTGACACATTTTACATAGTGAAAGGAAATCATGGTTCATTGATTGGGTATCCGTTAGCAACGAAACTTGGTCTCATGAAAATTATTAATCAAATAAATAATCCCAAGACAAAATTCCCAGAACTCTTTAATGGTATCGGGAAATATAAAGGGCCACAAGTTAAGCTACACATCGATGAAAATGTCAAACCGGTTGCAATTGCCCAAAGACACCGAAAGTCACCATTTCATCTCAGACATAAAATTGAGAAAGAACTCGACAAGCTCAAAGAACAGAACATTATTGAGAAAGTTGATGGTGAAGCAGGGCTCACCACACTTCAAAAGAACAGGGAGACTTGAAGTCTCCCTGAGGGTAAAAATAGGGAGACTTCAGGTCATGACAGGGAGACTTGTTTGCGCGTATCCGCAACTGAATTTTCAAGACTTTTGTATTTGATTTACATATACACTTATTCAACAATGGCAATAAATCAGTTTTAATCATTAAAATACCATTGATATTTCAAGATCTACAATGTAGATTTTATATAAAATAAATATGATTTTAGCTACTTATCAATTTTATGTTTCTTTCACCCAAAAGTTTAAGGTTGGAGGTGCTCCTGCATTTAGGTTAGATTTACATGACATAAATTTTCTTTTATTCATCCTCTTTAGTAAATTGGTAGTTTATCACTCAGTTGCTCAAGAAAGAGTTGCTAATCTGCTTCATTCTTTTTTAAATGGTTCTCCAAATATTAGAGGGATATAAATAGATTGTTTACGTTTGTGGACATTCTTTATATAGACCACTTCCGGTTTGAACTGTAGTTGAAACGTAAATATTTAGGACAATTTCCAATGATTTTTTTAAATAAATGTATACTACAAAGTCAATAAGTCTTGATTTTAAAACCATGAGATGATGTAAAACAATCTTTGAGCTTTGCAAACACAGGAATAAGCATTAGAAATCTTATCAATTTACTTCCTTGTTACCGGAAATCGAACGGGTTATAATTAGAAGTGTAAAAATACTCAGGCGACTTGAAATCGCTATTGGAGGCAACTTTAGGCGACTTGAGGCACAACAGGGCGACTTAATCGCCCTAATCGCCCAGTTTGGTGAGCCCTGTATCCCAATCCAAATAATAACCCAGTACTCTTAATTGTCATTGTCTCAATAAATATATTTATTATCAATGCATTACAATATACTGTTACGTTATTGACTGGGTACGAAAACAAAAGCTTTTTTGTTTGACCTGAGGACTGAACTGTTGCATGAAGCCGTAGGCAGAGTTCAACAGTTTAGTCAGAGGGGCAAACAAAACCGCTGTTGTTTGAGGACCCAGTCTATAACAGTTTTGTTTTGTTATACCTTTTCATATGTTTTTGTCTTTAAAATGTGCTTTATTGGCATATATACATTTACTATATTTTTGGTATTGCATTTTCCAGTTTTGTTTAATACACTTCGTTTCATCTTCAGACATGTTGGCGTTTCAGATGACTTGACATCACGTGGTATCTACATGAAGTTCATGAACCAATCAAAATAAGGCAAACGGTCAAAAGATCGTAATTGGTCATTAGACTGAAAACTGTTGACCATCAACAGATCGTGTCTGGTTTGAGAAAATAAATAATTGAATTGTCAATTTTTATTTCTAATGTATTTGTATAAGGAAAATATCATAAGGTATAACAACTAGAGGCTCACATGAGCCTGTATCGCTCACCTGGTGACTGGTTTTATTCATTGTCACAAAGAGACCACCCATTCATACTATAAATCAGTTCACCAGATGTTACATTTTCAATCTTGGATGAGTTATAAACGTCAAAATCACAAACTTTGAAGGGGTCAAGCCAAGGACTATTATGACCAAGTTTGGTTGAATTTGGCTTGGTAGTTTCAGAGAAGAAAATCTTTAGATGCATTTCCCATAGGGTCCCTGTGTTAAATTATGTTCTCTGCTGGCAGCCACCTTCAATGAGGTATGAACATAAAAATCACAAACTTTCAAGGGGACCACCTAAAGACTATTGTGATCAAGTTTGGTTCCAATCGGCTCAGTAGTTTTAGAGAAGAAGATCTTTGAATACATTTCCAATAGGGTCCTATGTTAAACTATGTCCTGTGCTGACGATGATGTGGTATGAACATAAAAATCACAAACTTTAAAGGGGACCAGCCAAGGACAATTGTATCCAAGTTTGGTTCCTATTGGCTCATAGTGGTTTCAGGAGAAAAGACCTTTGAATGTATTTCCCATAGGGTCCCTATGTTAAACTATGTTCCCTGCTGGCAGCCATCTTGGATGAAGTACAACCACAAAAATCACAAACTTTAAAGGGGACCACCTGAGGACTATTGTGACAAAATTTGGTCTACATCGGCTCAGTGGTTTCAGAGGAGATCTTTGAATGCATTTCCCATAGGGTCCTATGTTAAACTATATCCCATAGTGGAAGCCATCTTGGATGAGATGCTAATCTGCTGGACATTTGTAGAAATTGTAGTCCTGGAAAAGCTCAACACTTTTGTAATTCACATTTAACCTCCATCTCAAACAGTTTTTGAAATAAAAGTAAAAATGTTAAAAAATCGTGAAAATTCAAAGAAAAAGGGGCCATAACTCCCATGTGGGTCGTCAGATTTTCTTCAAACTTCCAGGAAATGTAGATCTTACTATGCTGACCATTTTTGTAATTTAAACTTCACATCTATCTTTTACAATTTTCAATATATAAGACTAAAAGTAACATAAAAACGAAAATTTTACGGAAAAGGGGCAATAACTCCAAGATGGGTTATCAGATATTCTTCAAAATTGCAGAGTGGGTAGATCTCATCATGCTGACCATTTTTACCCCCATGTCAGATTTTTGATATCTGTAACGGTTTTCGAGTAATTTGCAAAAAACGTCAATTTACCCCTATGTTCTATTTTTAGTAACAGCGGCCATGTTGTTTGGTCTACGGACATAAAAATCACAACCTTGAAAGAGCATACCCTGGTGATGATTCAGGCCAAGTTTGGTTAGTATTGGCCCAGCAGTTTCAGAGAAGAAGATCTTTGAATAAAAGTTAACGGACGGACGGACGACGGACGCCGAGTGATGGCAAAAGCTCACATGGCCTTTGGCCAGGTGAGCTAATAAAATATATTTGATTTGGGTCTTGAATCATGAATTCTGGAAATCAGTTCCAGTTAAAATTTTTAATCACCGTCAACAAACACAAGAGCTATCGCCGAATGGCAGCCAGTTATACCCCCGCTCATTGAACCATGAATCAATATGGCAATGCTAAGTTAAGTATGTGTGGATATAATACAAGAATGGACACACTTCAAGTGTGGACACAATACAAGCATTGGCATAATTGCAGTGATAAATAAAGTTATCATCAATCAGGAAGTAGATGAGTAATGGACTTGAAAAAGGGAGACACGATAAAACTAATTATACTAAAGCTCAAGACCAAAAATCAAATCATTACTACATACACAAGCCAAGATATCCTAGACGAAAAATTTCAATATATGGCTTTAATGGGAAAAAATCAAAGTTATCGTCAAACAGGAAGTAGATGAGTTACTGACTCCAAAAAGGGAGACACCATAAAACTCATTATACTTAAGCTTCAAACCAAATATCAAATCATTACTACATACAAAAGCTGAGAAATCCTTGACGAAAAATTTCAATATATAGCTATAATGGGAAAAAATCAAAGTTATCGTCAAACAGGAAGTAGATGAGTTACAGACTTGACATGGGGAGACACAAAACAACTCATCATACTTAAGCTTCAGACCAAATATCAAATCATTACTACATACACAAGCTGAGAAATCCTTGACGAAAAATTTTAATATTTAGCTATAATGGGAAAAAATCAAAGTTATCGTCAAACAGGAAGTAGATGAGTTACAGACTTGAAATGGGGAGAAACAATACAACTCATCATACTTAAGCTTCAGACCAAATATCAAATCATTACTACAAACACAAGCTGAGAAATCCTTGACGAAAAATTTCAATATATACATTTGTAGCTATAATGCGAAAAAATCAAAGTTATCGTGAAACAGGAAGTAGATGAGTTATGGACTTGAAATGGGGAGACACGATACAACTCATCATACTTAAGCTTCAGACCAAATATCGATTCATTACTACATACACATGCTGAGAAATCCTTGACGAAAGATGTTCTGGACAGACAGACGGACAGACAGACGGACGGACGGACAGATGGACGGACAGACAGACGGACAAGGGTAAAACAGTATACCCTCTCTCCTACGGAGCGGGGGTATAAAAATGGCAGCCTCCAGCAAGTAAAAGAGCCTGATCATTCTATCCAACTATTATAGAATAAAAGTGGATTCAACCTGTTAAAATGAGGTCTTAAATATTACAACAATTAAAAATTTATACCATATTTTCATCTGTTTATTTTGGAGGTATTGAGGTCAGAGTGGTTAATTTTCCCTTCAGCTAGTCAACTAGCTCTTATGGTTCTTCTGCCAATTTCTAACACAAGAACATCATAAGAACAACAAGAGCTAAAGTTTCAAAGCTATAAAACTTTTATAACTTTCCTATTTCTGCATCAATTTTGATTCTGTAAAATCTTTTATGGAGATGGAATATAAATATTTTCTCTGTCTATTTACAATCTTGACTTTTTTAAAATAATATTAGTGCAAATTATTGAAATAAACAAATTTTCAATTGAAAAAGTTGTTAAAAAAATTTAATGGCATTTACTTTTCAGTCAAAATATTTTCAAGTGATGTATATTGGTACATAGATTATAATTCCAAACATTTTTTCATTTATCTCCAGTAACAAAAAGTCTACAATAATTCAATATTGGTGCCCTATTTAAAGAAAATAGAAATTTTTGATTTCTTGCCTACCAAAGGGTGAAATCATGTGACATGTGTCATCATGGCAAACCTGCCAATAGGGTACAAGTATTTTAGATACTGTTAAATTTAGTACTCACCATTCTATCATTTTAGGTATTTTCTCTTCTATCGTTAAATTGGGATTGGTTTCTATAGGAAAATATGTGTCTCTGAGATTCCTTGCCTAAAACAAAAGAAAAAAATAAGAAAAATTATAAAATTTAGATTATCCTATAGTGTATGCCTGTAAAAAACAAGTCAAAAGTTGGTAAACCCTTGGACCAAGCTTTACCAAGTTTTAATGTCAATAGATGAATTGCTCAGTATGAAAACATCTTATATTAAGATGGAAAGTTGGAAACCCATTAAAACCCCCAGGCTAGAGTAGTTGCCTTGAAAGCAGGGATCCGGAAATGCCACTTCTTAATCGGTCATGACCGAAATTTTCAATTTTTGACCAAAATGAATTTCAACTTTTCGGACGTTCAAAAAAATTGTATGCAAAAATATCGGACATTCTACAAGACAATGCATAAAGAATTTGACTTTAATCTCCAAACTGCTAATTAAATTTGATGTAACATGTCAACAGGTAATTATTAAATAAACATGTCATCATTGATCATCTTTAATCGGATTAACAGCACGTGATTAGGACAGGTAACACCTTTTGTTGATTGCCAATTACGACTTAATTACCCTTGTAATGATGATAACAAGGGTTGGTAAATACCCAGAGGGTAAATATTGGCAAAGGAAGCATTTGAAATAGAGGATTTTACTTCAAATGTGATATTTTCTTTAAAATTTCAATTTAATACTGACTGGTACTTTCGTTTGACTACTTACTTTCCGATCACGCATGTGTGTTCATAAAACTTATGCAAAGATCAGTAAAACCCTAACATCATGAACATTGCTGTAATTAAAATCAATTTAAATCCCACTGAATTCTGTTGGTGCCTTGAATAGCCATTCCAATTTTAATTTGATTGCATTTCACAGCCGTTTCTGATTTTGTTCGAAATTACAACACATATGTCATTTCCAGTTTACTTTCGTTTTGTCATTGAAGGGAATATCAACTGCAATTTTGACATTTGATCATCACTGCTGATAATAAACATGAATTATTAACATAATACAGTGCTAACACAACCTCAGACATTGGAATAGGATACAAGAATCATACGTTGGGGNCGATGTCTAATATTTCTGACCTCCCAAAAATGACCGAAATCGGTTCCAAAAATATCCAGATCCCTGCTTGAAACCTTTCAGGATTTAGACCCATTCAGGTGTTGGCCCTAGGTTGGTTTCCTGTATCAAATATTACATACATGTATATATTCTGATCCTGTGTAAACCAAACACCTGTCTTGAATACTTTCATTT
Source organism: Modiolus philippinarum (assembly GCA_002080025.1). Classification (NCBI taxonomy): domain Eukaryota; kingdom Metazoa; phylum Mollusca; class Bivalvia; order Mytilida; family Modiolidae; genus Modiolus; species Modiolus philippinarum. The sequence continues at coordinate 78,661 of MJUU01071873.1, forward strand.
CAACAAATGTTCTGTCTACATAAAGTACACTGCATTTAGTTATAATTCCAATTGTTACAGCTCAATTTCACTGTCGTAATAATGAACAAAAAAAATATTTTTCAATAGGAGGGTTTTTATTTACCTGGTGACGTCACTAGTAGAGAAATCTAGTAGTTGAAGGACCATCAGATCTCTCTGGTTTTACCATTACATTACAATAGTGAACATATTTTCGAATGGAAATTTTGGCGTTAATTTTCTATATGAAGGAATTGAGATAAATGCATGAAACTTTGGAATTACGATTATAACATTATTGAAATTATCATATTTTTTTTCAAAATTGAAATATCTGGTGAAATAAAATATTTATGGCACAGTATATTAGCATGTGATGTAAGGTAAAATCCATTTGTTTTCAACCACTTAAATCAAGTGACCAAACGATAATAAATAATCTGATTGGTTGATCATAATTGATGACGCTATTAAAACCCTCCTATATTTCCTTTTGCCCATTAATACGCTCCACGAATATAGTGCAGCAAATAAAGACGTCATTTACTCCAATCAAACATTTTTTGAATAGGTTTGGAGTTATTAGAGTTAAACTCTGGTTTTTATGAAATTATGTATGTACTTCAGACTTTATTCAGTTTGTGAGTGAGCTGCCAGAGTTTATGCAAAGATAATTTCCTAAAAACCACTGTTTAATCCAATTATAAATACCTTTTCCTTGTAGGTATCTGGCAATGATCCTTCTTCAAGTACATCTGAAATAATAGTAATATATAAATGATTTTTAAATACATTCTGTAAAACTTTCCTATTGTAAAATTGTAAGTTATTTTCATATTTTTTTTTTCAATGCAATATTTTTGTAAAAATGAAAACAGATTGGACAGTATTTGCAATATTGATACACAGAGAACTTCAAACAACAGCTGGATTAGTATTGTAATTGTTGACATTGGTGCAATATTACTGAGAGGGAAAAAAATGCAATAGCTGTAATTAGAAAGTTACAATTTTAAACAAGGCTTAGATCAGTAATTGAAAAATAACAACATGTAGTGTCAACTATATCGAAATTAAGCTTTGAGGATGTAAATTTTAATTTTAAGGTAAAAAAGTATTCATATAATTATATCTCTGCAAGAACATAAATAATAATCATAGAATTTGATGCTACTCAAAATGTTTATTTTTATCTGCATTGAAGAGACACGAGTTGTCTATAACATGCCTAACTGCAAACTCATGAAGAACGCAATTTTTGGGACTGTTTTATCATTATTGTGATACATTAAACATCTTTCAGACTATGAATTGTATTTCAGAAATTTGAACTGTGGGTCAAGAGGGTACACCAAATATTTTGATTAGCCCATAGACCTTTTCACGATAACTGCCATCCTGAATTTTGCACATGCGCTGGTATGCCTTTGAGTGGGTAAAATGCAACATCATAATTATATATGTGACTTCTTGATTAATTGTCCTATGACATCATTTTTCTGGAAACTGTGTTTATTTTCCACTCAAAATTGCAGAAATGCATTGAAAGGGTCTATGAAGGGGCATAAATAATGTAATGTAATTGGTATAAAATATTTTGTTTGTTTACCAAAATTTGCAATGCAACTTTCTATACCCACAATTCTAGAGTTGCTAAAATTGCTGAATTGACATCAAATAAATAAATCTTGTGTACAAATTGATACAAATTATCCTGTTACATAAGTTATAATTCTTGCTACTCTTTTTCAATTGCGGTTTTTTTTTGTTATACACAAACATTCTCCATAATTTTATTTAATACAGTATGAGAGACACACACAACACAAGGGTCATAAGAGCAAGGGTTTTCTTCAGAATCACATTGCCACCTGCTGTAAGAATGCTGAATAAGTATTAATTTAAATGTATGTCTGAAGTTGCAGCTTTTAATTTTTTATGGTAGATTGTCATTTTAGGCTGGTACACCCTGGAAACTGATCTTATAAAATTTTAAATAGCATAAGATAATATCATTGTTTACAACAGGAAATTTTTGGATATATACAACAAATTTTACAACATATATGCTGGAATCAAAATTAGAACACTGCTCTATTCAAATTAAGACATTTAAAATTTTCTTAGTAGAAATAGTAAACTTTGTGCATTCTACCAAATATAATCAACAATAAAAGGTATGGGTAATTTTTTTTTAAATGAAGGCAGAAGTTTGCTTCTTTAAGTCATCTTTTCATCTAAATTTATATAAAATGTGTGAGAAAATATAGACAGGCAATATTTAACTAAGGCTAGATTAAACTTCATACTAGAGGCTCAGAGACTGAGCCTGTATCGCTCACCTGACAAAATGCTTCTATGCCATACATGAACTAGAGGCTCAGAGACTGAGCCTGTATCACTCACCTGACAAAATGCTACTATGCCATGCATGACCAAATATTATGTTTTTTACCAATGGGTTCTAATGTATAGCTATGTCATCCATTGGTACCTATTGAAATGAGTAATTTTTGCAAGGGACCTTCTTTACATTTACTTTAACTTGCTTTTTGGTTGAATTTGCTTCAGTGGTTTCAGAGGAGAAGACGAAAATGTGATTTTCCCTTAGGCTCCAATTTAAAACTATGTTCACCCCTAGTGGCCATGTTTTTTATCAAATTGGAACAAATTGACTAATCTTTGTTATGGACCTTTAGTACATCATTCCTGTACAGTTTGGTTGAATTTGCTTCAGTGGTTTCAGAGAAGAAGACGAAAATGTTATTTTTCCCAAAGGGTCCAATGTTAAACCTAAGTTCAGTGCTGGCACCCATGTTTTAATCGGATCGGAACAACATGAGCAATCTTTGTTATGGACCTTTAGTACATCATTCCTATTAAGTTTGGTTGAATTTGCTTCAGTGGTTTCAGAGGAGAAGATGAAAATGTGATTTTCCCATAGGGTCCAATGTTAAACTAAGTTTGTTCGGCAACCATGTTTTTTATCGAATCAGAACGAAATGACCAATCTGTGTTATGGACCTTTAGTACATCATTCCTGTAAAGTTTAATTGAATTTGCTTCAGTGGTTTCAGAGGAGAAGATGAAAATGTGATTTTTCCCATAGGGTCCAATATTAAACCTAAGTTCCGCGCTGGCGGCCCTGTTTTTTATCAGATCAGAACGAAATGACAAATCTGTGTATAGGACCTTAAGTACATTATTCCTGTAAAGTTTTATTGAATTTGCTTCAGTAGTTTCAGAGGAGAAGATGAAAATGTGATTTTTCCCATAGGGTCTAATGTTAAACCTAAGTTCCGTGCTGGCGGCCATGTTTTTTATCGAATCGGAACAAAATGAGCAGTCGTAGTTAAGGACCTTTAGTACATCATTCCTCTTAAGTTTGGTTGAATTTGCTTCAGTGGTTTCAGAGGAGAAGATGAAAATGTGATTTTCCCATAGGGTCCAATGTTAAACTAAGTTCAGTGCCGGCGGCCATGTTTTTTATCGAATCGGAACGAAATGACCAATCTTTGTAAAGGACCTTTAGTACATCATTCCTGTATAGTTTTATTAAATTTGCTTCAGTAGTTTCAGAGGAGAAGGTAAAAATGTGAATTTCCCATAGGGTCCAATGTTAAACGTAGTTCGGTGCCGGCGGCCATCTATTTTATCGAATCGGAACGAAATGACCAATCTTTGTTATGGACCTTTAGTACAACATACCTGTAAAGTTTAATTGAATTTGCTTCAGTGGTTTCAGAGAAGAGGATGAAAATGTGATTTTTCCCATAGGGTCCAATGTTAAACCTAAGTTCCGCGCTGGCGGCCATGTTTTTTATCAGATCGGAACAAAATGAGCAATCTTTGTAAAGGACCTTTAGTACATCATTCCTGTAAAGTTTGGTTGAACTTTCTTCAGTGGTTTCAGAGGAGACGATGAAAATGTGAAAAGTTAACGGACGGACGGACAACAGACGGACAACGGACGGACGACGGACGCCAAGTGATGGCAAAAGCTCACACTGACCCTTTGGGTCAGGTGAGCTAATAAAAATGATTTTCTTACCAATGGGGTCAAATATTTAGCTATGTTCTTCATTAACACACACATTTTTTGTCTGGTCCTATTGAAATGAATAATTTTTGCAAAGGACCTATACATTAAGTTAAATTTGCTTGATTAGTTTCAGAGATGATGATTAAAAAGGATGGTTATCTCATTCCTGGCTCCAATGTTCAGCTATGTTCTGCACTGAAGGCCATGTTTTTTGTCAGTTCGAAATGAAATGAGCAATTTTTGTTAAGTACCTTCCATACATCCTTACTGTAAATTGGTTGAATTTGCTTCAGTGGTATCAGAAGGGAAAATGAAAATGTGATTTTCCCTTAGGGTCCAATGTTAAACTATATTCAGTGATGGCAGCCATGTTTTTATGGGATCAGAAAAATTTCAGCAATCTTTATAAAGGACCTTCCATACATCATTCCTGTAAAGTTTGGTTCAATTTGCTTCAGTAGCTTCAGAGGAGATAGCAAATATATGCTTTTCCCTTAGGGTCCCATGTTAAACTATGTTCTGCGCTGGCGGCAATGTTTTTGAGTGGATCTTAAAAATTTCAGCAATCTTCATAAACTACCTTCCATACATCATTCCTGTAAGGTTTGGTTCAATTTGCTTCAGTAGCTTCAGAGGAGATAGCAAATATATGCTTTTCCCTTAGGGTCCCATGTTTAACTATGTTCTGCGCTGGTGGCCATGTTTTTTAGCGGATCGGAAAAATTTCAGCAATCTACATAAAGGACCTTCCATACACCATTCCTGTGAAGTGTGGTTCAATTTGCTTCAGTAGCTTCAGGGGAGGGAGCAAATATATGCTTTCCCCTTAGGATCCCATGTTAAACTATGTTCTGCACTGGCAGCCATGTTTTTTAGCCGATCTGAAAAATTTCGGTAACCTAATTAAAGGACATTCCATACATAATTCCTGTAAAATTTGATTCAATTTGCTTCAGTAGCTTCAGAGGAGATAGCAAATATATGCTTTTTCCTTAGGGTCCCATGTTAGACTATGTTCTGCGCTGGTGGCCATGTTTTTTAGCGGATCGAAAAAATTTCGGCAATCTAAGTAAAAGACATTCCATACATCATCCCTGTAAAGTTTGATTCAATTTGCTTCAGTAGCTTCAAAGGAGATAGCAAATATATGCTTTTCCCGTAGGGTCCCATGTTAAACTATGTTCTGCGCTGGCAGCCATGTTTTTGATAGGATCTAAAAAATTTCAGCAATCTTCAGAAACTACCTTCCATACATCATTCCTGTAAGGTTTGGTTCAATTTGCTTCAGTAGCTTCAGAGGAGATAGCAAATATATGCTTTTCCCATAGGGTCCCATGTTTAACTATGTTCTGCGCTGGTGGCCATGTTTTTTAGCGGATCGGAAAAATTTCGGCAATCTACATAAAGGACCTTCCATATACCATTCCTGTAAAGTGTGGTTCAATTTGCTTCAGTAGATTCAGAGGAGGGAGCAAATATATGCTTTTCCCTTAGGGTCCCATGTAAACTATGTTCTGCACTGGACGCCATGTTTTTAGGGGATCTGAAAAATTTCGGTAACCTAAGTAAAGGACATTCCATACATAATTCCTGTAAAATTTGATTCAATTTGCTTCAGTAGCTTCAGAGGAGATAGCAAATATATGCTTTTCCCATAGGGTCCCATCTTAAACTATGTTCTGTGCTGGCGGCCATATTTTTGAGTGGATCTAAAAAATTTCAGCAATCTTCATAAACTTCCTTCCATACATCATTCCTGTAAGGTTTGGTTCAATTTGCTTCAGTAGCTTCAGAGGAGATAGCAAATATATGCTTTTCCCATAGGGTCCAATGTTTAAATATGTTCTGCGCTGGTGGCCATGTTTTTTAGCGGATCGGAAAAATTTCGGCAATCTACTTAAAGGACCTGCCATACACTATTCCTGTAAAGTGTGGTTCAATTTGCTTCAGTAGCTTCAGAGGAGGGAGCAAATATATCCTTTTCCCTTAGGGTCCCATATTAAACTATGTTCTGCACTGGCAGCCATGTTTTTTAGGGGATCTGAAAAATTTCGGTAACCTAAGTAAAGGACATTTCATACATAATTCCTGTAAAATTTGATTCAATTTGCTTCAGTAGCTTCAGAGGAGATAGCAAATATATGCTTTTCCCATAGGGTCCCATGTTAAACTATATTCTGTGCTGGCGGCCATGTTTTTTAGCGGATCTGAAAAAATTTTGGTAATCTAAGTAAAGGACCTTCCATACATCATTCCTGTAAAGTTTGATTCAATTGGCTTCAGTAGCTTCAGAGGAGATAGCAAATATATGCTTTTCCCATAGGGTCCCATGTTAAACTATGTTCTGTGCTGGCGGCCATGTTTTTGAGTGGATCTAAAAAATTTCAGCAATCTTCATAAACTACCTTCCATATATCATTCATGTAAGGTTTGTTTCAATTTGCTTCAGTAGCTTCAGAGGAGATAGCAAATATATGCTTTTCCCATAGGGGCCGATCTTAAACTATGTTCTGCCCTGGCGGCAATGTTTTTTAGCAGATCGGAAAAATTTTGGCAATCTACATAAAGGACCTTCCATACATCATTCCTGTAAAGTTTGGTTCAATTTGCTTCAGTAGCTCCAGAGGAGATAGCAAATGTATGCTTTTCACATAGGGTCCTATGTTAAACTATGATCTGTGTTGGCAACCATGTTTTTTGACGGATTGGAAAAATTTTGGCAATCTAAGTAAAGGACCTTCCATACCTCATTCTTGTAAAGTTTGGTTCAATTTGCTTCAGTAGCTTCAGAGGAGAGCATTTCCCATGGGGTCCCATGTTAAACTATGTTCTGCGCTGATGGCCATGTTTTTTAGCAGATCGGAAAAATTTCGGCAATCTATATAAAGGACCTTCCATACATCATTCCTGTAAAGTGTGGTTCAATTTGCTTCAGTAGCTTCAGAGGAGATAGCAAATATATGCTTTTCCCATAGGGTCCCATGTTAAACTATAATCTGCGCTGGCAGCCATGTTTTTTCGCAGATCGGAAAAATTTCCGCAATCTTTGCAAATGACCTACCATACATCATTCCTGTAAAGTTTGGTTAAAATTGGTTCGGTGGTTTCAAAGGAGATAGTCAAAATGTGAAAAGTTTACGGACGAAGGTGGACGACGGACGCAAAGTGATGGCAAAAAATGCTTTGACAGATATTTCTTACTTTAAGATATATTGTATGTTTAATCCAATCATCTTTTCCAGGTTTCAGGCTTTGAAACCAACCTAAATAGGGCTTTTCAGCAAAATTTGAAAGGATATATATATATATATTGAACTCTGAAAACATGCTAATATCAGGAATGATTATATTGAACACACAGACTTATTGGACGCAGTTAACCAGAAGCCAAAAATATCACTATCTTATAAAAGAATAGTAATGGGCAAATCTCGACTAGCAGCCAAAATCCACTAAAAAGCAGAGGGAATTCATCCTGTGATTGTCTTTCTGTAGTAAGTACTAGATAATCTTTTTGTTGGGCAATGGATGACAGTGATTGTAAGAACATCTATATTGTCTTCTAATTTCTTGTCTAACTAAAATTAATTTGTTTCCTGTAATAAAATTCTCAACACAAGACCCTTATCACGATTAGTGCTGCAGGTTGACAATGTGATTCCTCTATATAAGCAATCTCCACACTGACATAAAACAACATTTGACACACTATAACGTACTGTGACAGGTAGCACATACATGACCCTTGTGATGATGTTTAGTTAGAGTTCTATCAAAGTCTGCTACAATCTACAAGTAGATGCATCGTTAGAATTAGTTACACATATACACATAATCACAAACAAATGTACTGTAATTCAGAAATTATTGAAGTCACATATTAAAAACTTCTCAATAATTTCTAAATAGACAGTAATGTCCAAGTGAATTTGAAGTGGAACACCATGTGGGTACTGTATTTTACACAGTAACTTTATCTGTATACAAAGTGAATACTATTGTATAACACTGTATATAAAATGAATACTATTGTATAACAAATAGACTGTGATGAATATCAATAATAATGTCACCAGTGCTGAGCAACACAGATGGATTAAACTGTTGCGGAACTTGTAAAATCTATTGAATTGTTCAACAAAAGTTACATGATTATTGATATTCAGCATGGTCAATTAGTTATACTTATTATTATATAGATGTTAAAATCAAAACATAGATTGTAGATCAAACCCTATGCAGTCTATGGAAATTATTTTTGTTTATATCAATGGCCCAGATGTTTTTTTTTACTTGAAACAAAATTGACAATAATTGTGATGTCAATACCTGAAGTGAAAATATATTGTTTATTTTCACTACTGAATACAAGAGATAAATTTAACTGGAAAACTGGGTAAATCACTGCTATCTATATAATAATGCTAGCTAGGTTTTCATCATCATAGTTACAAACTAACTATAACACAGTTGTCATGGCAACATAATACTAACTTACTGTGACATCCTGAACATCTCTTCCCTTTTTCAAAATATTTTGAAAGAGTGAAATCGAAGTCTGAGACAACCTGAATAACCAAAATGGAATAAAATGTTATTGAATTACGTCATTTAAAAATTTTGAAGACTGCAAGATGGCAAACAATACATACTAAATAAAAGTCGGATTATCATTTCTTTGAGGGTTGCATACAAGATATAAAATGTTATTTCACCAGGAAGATTTCTTTGAGGGTCACATACAAGATATAAAATGTTATTTCATCAGGAAGAAGAATTAAAATTTGGCAGGGGATATCTTTATCAGTTTTGCATCTGTACCGTAACATGCAATTCATAGTAATTGAGTCCTGCAGTACTTGCCTGAAAGTCCAGCACTGAAGTAAAAAAATTGTACCTGAGTACCAAGCTTTGTATCTATTTATTTCAGTCATCAAGTTTAATTGCCAAACATTTTAGGCTTCATGGTATTTAACAGAATACAGGGTAATATAGGGCAACTAAGAATAAATGTCACTTATGCATAAACACCTGCATAATAGCAATAAGTGTGGACCCCAATTGATGTCTGGTAGTCCCTACTTGGTCGCAAAATTGATGTGAATACTCAAACTGACTATTATATTAAAATCAGAAAACTTAACATGTTTGCTAGACTGTGAAAATAGGGTAACTGGCAAAAGCAATATAGCAGACTGTCATGTATCACCCAAAACCAAAATGCCAAATATCAGTGACCTACCACTGATAGATACTAAAAAACCAAACATGTTCACTAGACCGTGAAAAAGAGGTCAAGGGCCAAAGCCAAATAGCAGGCTGTCATGTTCCATCTAGGAAAAACCCACATACCAAATATTATTGACCTTACATTAATAGATACTGGGAAACATAACATGATCACTGGCCCATGAAATTGAGGTCACAGACAAAAGCCATATAGCAGACTGTCATGTACTACCCAAGACCAACCTATATAGCAAATATCATTGACCTACTTATAGTTACTGAGAAAATTACCTAATCACAAAAACTTAATCTGCTCACTAGACCATGAAATTGAGGTCAGGGACAAAAGCCATATAACAGACTGTCATGTACTACCACTTATAGTTACTGAGAAACTAAACTAAACACAAAAACTTAACATGTTCATTGGACCATAAAATTGAGGTCAGACAAAAGCCATATAGCAGACTGTCATGTAAAATCCAAGACCAACCTTTATACCAAATATCATTGACCTACCACTTATAGTTACCGAGAAAATGACCTAATCACAAAAACTTAACATCCTCACTAGACAGTGAAATTGAGGTCACAGACAAAAGCCATATGACAGACTGTCATGTACTACCCAAGACCAACATATATACTATATATCATTGACCTACCACTTATAGTTACTGACAACATGACTGAGAAACTAAACTAAACACAAAAACTTAACATGTACATTGGACCGTGAAATTGAGGTCACAGACAAAAGCCATATAGCAAACTGTCATGTACTACTCAAGGCCAACCTATATACCAAATATCATTGACCTACCACTTATAGTTACTGATAACTAGAGGCTCCCAGGAGCCTGTATCGCTCACCTGGCTTTCAGTTGCCACAATCGTGGTAACATTGTAAGTTATACAGTTGATCATCAGTCTCTCAAACTTAAGTAACTCAAACACCACCAATATTTTGAACAGTATTTAAAGTCTTATCATGTTGTACTATTTTTCTTTGTTGGGCTTTATTGACAAAAAAAAAAACGCTCTTGCTACGGACCACTTTCAACACCAGTTTTGAAACAGAGACATCATTATGTAAATGGCAGTCAATAAACAATTTTCCTGCCTTTTCTGGCAACCATTTTGAAAATGGCCGTTAGCAAATAATTTTCAACATAAGTTTTGAAGTTGCGACATCAATACCTATTTGAAACCAAATTTTATTGAAATCAGACAACATTGAATTTTCCTGCCTTTTTTGGTGGCCATTTTGAAAATGGCAGTCAACAAATAATTTTCAACATCTGTTTTGAAGTTGCAACTTCAATACCTATTTGGAAACAAAATTTCATTGAAATCAGACAACATTGAATTTTCCCGCCTTTTCTGGTGGCCATTTTGAAAATGGCAGTCAACAAATATTTTCAACATCCGTTTTGAAGTTGCAACTTCAATACCTATTTGGAAATCAAATTTCATTGAAATCGGACAATGTTGAATTTTCCCACCTTTTTTGGCAGCCATTTTGAAAATGGTGGTCAACGAACAATATTTGGTATCAGTTTTGAAGATGCAACATCAATATCTGTATAGAAACCAAATTTCATTGAAATCGGACAATGTTGAATTTTCCTGCCTTTTTGGCGGCCATTTTGAAAATGGTGGTCAACGAACAATTTTTGACATCAGTTTTGAAGTTGTGACATCAATACCTCTTTGGAAACAAAATTTCATTGAAATCAGACAACATTGAATTTTCCCACCTTTTCTGGTGGCCATTTTGAAAATGGCAGTCAACAAATAATTTTCAACATCTGTTTTGAAGTTGCAACTTCAATACCTATTTGAAAACCAAATTTCATTGAAATCGGACAATGTTGAATTTTCCTGCCTTTTTTGGCAGCCATTTTGAAAATGGTAGTCCATGAACAATTTTTGACATCAGTTTTGAAGATTTAACATCAATACCTATTTAGAAACCAAAGGAGTATGTACTGTAAGGGGTATATTTGGCCCCTAAAATTAAGACCCTTATATTTCATAAAATCATGTTTCAAAATACAATTCAGTATCAGTATGTAATAAACATCGCCAGGTTTTACCCAAATCTTTTTTGTTTGTAGAAAAAAATTAACTCCAAAATCCGACAAATATAAGCTTTTTCACAAAAATGGACTAAGATGACAAAAATCCTTACACATTTCAGTACAGGAAACATAGAGCGCATGCCTGTGCCAATGATATTTTTGCATGAAAAGTTGGCAATTTTATAACTTTCAACATATCAAAAAAACTCATTGGCACAAGCATGCGCTCTGTGCTGTCTGTGCCAAAATATTACCAAAAATTGTAGAAAATTTGTCAATTTTCCGCAAATCTGGAAGAAGCATGTCATTTGTGACGTCACAATCAGGATTTAATGACGTCACTGCACCAATTTACTTGAGTTTTGAATTAAGCAATATAACAACTGTGATATACCAAATAAAGTTTAAAGGAGTACTGCGTTTGAAAAGATAGCTAGAACTGGGGGCCAAATATGCCTCTTATCGTACATACTCCTTTCATTGAAATCAGACAATGTTGAATTTTCCCGCCTTTTCTGGCGACCATTTTGAAAATTGAGGTCAATGAACAATTGTTAGCATCTGTTTTGAAGTTGCAACTTCAATACCTATTTGGAAACCAAATTTCATTGAAATCGGACAATGTTGAATTTTCC